>OENT01002758.1:0-18025 GCA_900239685.1 Rotaria macrura
CGAAAAAAATTAAAACATATATTTTCTTACTCAGTTCGATGAGCTCTATCCAACCGTATATAAAAACCAAGAAAAAAAAATTTGCTTTAATTTTGCATTGTTTGCACCTTATATATATATATATGTATATAACTAGGGTGATCTCGTATTGTACTAAGCCAATCTAGTGTTGGCCAGAATCACTGATTAACCTAAAGCCCATATAAAATAATGAATCAATGACAAAGTCTACTCGTAGTAATCAAAAATATTGACCAAACAAGTACACTATATAGTTCGAATCAACGATCTTCATTTGCTCATCGTCTTCTTAAAACCCATGTACCAAAAATAATCAATTCATGCAAAAAGCCGAAGTTATTTATCAGTCTTGAACTTCAACATAGATTGGCAAATCAAAAGAGTTCTACTTCGTTCTGTGACTATATTGTCACTCGATCTTGGAACCTTTTACAAAATAAACAATAGATTATGATAAAGTTTGGAACTCCCTCTAATATTTCTGTAACAGATATGAGAAAAAAATTCATAAAACTTCAGGATACATTCTACTACAAGTGTTTATCTACAGGAAATTCTCAAGAAGATCGTAATTCAAATCTTTCTAGCTAGAAAAAAAAATTTTTACAACGATTCGAGCAACTTCTAAAACGAATCGTCTTCTTCTCCTCATCATCTTAAAATGACATGCATGCTTGAATGTGACTTAGCCACGTTGCTAAGGTACGATTCGGCTCACATAAAAAATGTCTTCAGTAGAAATAACGAGGGATAGCAAAAATTTCTAAAAAATTATTCAATCGGAAAGTGATTTTCGATACCAAGCATATTCAATATAGATTTTATTTGAATAAATATATTAGAGTAGATACAGTATTTGGCAGAATTCTTCTTCTTCTATTCTATCTTATGAAACTTTTTCGAGAAACGTAGAATCTGCGATGAGACTGGCATAATTGAACAAAGAAACAGTATTTGAATAAGGCTTTTTCACTAGATATTCTTCGAAAAAAACTCCATATTCATGTCGATCATTTACGTGAACGTAGACTTTTCTTTTGAGTACAGGGAATGCCAACTCAATATTTGTACGATCTGTAAAAAGAAGAACTTTAACGGAACTGTAATCGGTACTTGAACTAGTCCCTCACATATCTACTTGGAAAAAAGTTAATGCAAACAAAGCTCTGCGTGGTATTTGATAAAAGTCATCAGAAAACAGAAGATTATAAGTTTTTTGATATGCGAAAATAAATCTAGACCAAATTTATCAATAATAGAAGTTCGGCAACTCAGACACTTTTCCAGCAAAGTTTTCTATGCGTGATAAATCAATTGATTATCGTCAAATGAATAATGTGTACGATAAAGGTAAAACGCATGATTAGAAATTGGTGAGCACAGTTGACACTTTCATAATCTGATAGTTACGATCTGTGACTGACTTATAAGAATATAAAATCATCAAGCATTGTTACTAAATTGTTTAAATTCGTTTCCACGGATCTTAAAGTGTACCAAATCATTGAGTTTAATATCCAATGAAAACTCTGTCTCGATAGCTGACATGAAAGTGTGAACGAAGAAAAGGATATCAAGGAACTGGATAATTGATATGCTTAGTCAATATTTCTACTGACCGTAAAATAGTACTTCATTTTGTTTCTCTTTTGGTTCTCATCCTGAAATGGATAGAAGCACTAATAACGTAATACTTCAATTCTTAAACAATACAAGTCGTGGCTATCGATTTCCTTTTGTAAAGCTAAGACAACGATTAATTATCATCAGGATGCTGAAAATCAATCTTATCACTTCTGATCTAGTAAGGAAATGTCAAACAACATATTCTTTCTGATTATCTAACCCATAAATGACACTAGTTGTTATGAAAGCAGCTAATTTTGTATCATGAGATATTGATGGATGACTTAATATGAAATTTAATATACTCAGTCATGATTTTACGGTCTATCTTATGGAAAAAGATGTTCGTCACTAGAGCCTGTTTTTCTTTTTGTCTATCCAATCAATCCTGTCCGAAGTATATAGTTTGCATAGAAAATAGCATCAATTCCTAACGGAAAATGACAAGAAAATTGCTCAATACAAATTCTAAAATGGACAAAGCAGAATATTCTCATGCCACAAGAATCATATAATATTCCGATTGATGCAAACAACTAATAAAACGCGCTTTCTACTTTTTCATTTGTTCTTTTTTCATAAGTTAAAAATGTTTTTAGAGACCTTTCCATTCACTCAATCAATCGCTCTGCTTTTGTTTTCATTCATAAAATGTTCACATTTTCTTGGCGGATGGTTTACCTATAAACACATGCCTCAATTCATCGATAGGGAAAGTCACAAAACAATTCTAGTTGAAATAAATTTTCATGTATCAAGTCATGTTTTTCTTTGCACATCAGAACAAATAAAACAACATCGCCTCGTTTATCTAATTGGAGAAAAAGTTTCATATGATAGAAAAACCAACAATTATCTATGGAATCAAACACTAGCTAAAAGAAGAAATCATCAATATTATGATATACAATGTTTAAGTGATAAATTGAATAGTGCTTGTCAAAATTTTGAACAAGAGCTATGGGCTTACTGTGTAATTGCTAATGAACGAAATGATTATTCCATGCTGAAACGTCAATTTTTATTAACTATTGAAAGATTTAAACCTTTGCATCTTTATTACGTATGAATTTTAATACTGATTTCAAGAAAATTTTATTGCGAACATACATCGAAAGTCAATAGAACTTATATCTACTAGTTTATTTTTGTGTTTCGATTACTATGCTTCGCTTAAATGGATTGCAGAATGCTACGTAAATCGGAATAAAGAAATTGCAGTCATAATTTGTATCAACGCAGTTCGAAATCTTTCGCTGATAGCTGAGATATGCATCCATCAGAGACCGAATACTAATCGAGTGATTTGAGAAATTTATTTCCCACCTAGACATAGTGTATGCATTCCTACATAAACTTAGGAGCAATGTAAAGCCGATAGGAGGGACATGCATTCTTTGATCTATAAACTACACACCAAGTGTACGATGATACGAAAGAAGTACAGCCAAGAAGATAAGGTGCCCTGCTTAAGCTCGCATGGTGAATCGTAGTTAATACATGGATTAGATCTTTCTTTCTTCTTGAGCTTTTATCATCGTTTAATCTTAAACTAAATTATTTGAAGTGAAAGTGCCATAAGCAAGAGCGTATTCCATACATTGTCATTCTATATAAAACTAAAAAAAAATAAGCGAAGTATAGAAATAACAGCACAAAAAAATCAAGTGAAAAATTCAATCTGAGACCACTGGATTAGCGCAGTCTGACCCAGTGAAAAATTTTCGCTGATTTTAATTGAATTATTCTGCAACAAAATCAAAATGGAAATCGATTGATAATTTTGATTATCGTAGATCAAGACTTAACCATTACTTCATATTGTTACCTATTCAGTATGAAATTTTCGGGTTAAAATTGATTATTATGCAGGAAAATCAAGATTTCAAATCGATTGATAATTTCGATTTTGTTGCAAAATAATCAATTTTAATCTGAAAATTTAACACTGAATAAGTAGCATTATGAAGTAATGGTTAAGTCGTGATCTACGATAATCAAAATAATCAATCGATTTCCATTTTGATTTTGTTGGAGAATAATTCAATTAAAATCAGCGAAAATTTTTCACTGGGGAGTAAAATGTATGTCTTCATGAAGATCGCTCAATTCTTTGGAAGAAAACCAACTGATTACATTCTGAGTATTATTATTGTATTATCATATTAAGATCATGTCTCTTCTCATGTTACTATAGTTTCTTAATTCCCATATAAATGAAAACACGATAAAACAAGAATATAAATGCATCATAAGCGAAAGTTATCAGTGCATTTCCGTTGGCATTTATCTATAAATTGTCGATCGAAATTTTTCGGAAAACATGTTTACTCATTTTTGGTCCACTTAAAAGTATTTCGAACGAGTCGAAACCTGAGAATTGGAGTCAACATTTAGTGCTCTTTTCTGAATATGAGTTTATAAATTTTGCATCAAGTTTTGTTCCCGAGTCGTGAACGAATCTTTGAAAGGCCTAAAATACTATTGAGACCCGAAACTAAAGGTTCAAAGCATTTTCGCTGCATCAATGAGTAGAGCAAAATGTGTCCTACGAAAGGTACCTGATGAGTTTTTTTGGTTGCTAAGCAAGACACTGCACTTTTCGTTTATTTTCCTACACGCTCATTTTTGAGAAATAGAATTTTTGATCAAAGGACGCTCTACCTTAAAAATTCACTCATGAGAAAATACTTACAACTTGTCTTGGGTAAAAAAGATAAGTTTTATTCGATTTCACATTTTATAAAGAAATTTCTGTTCGACAAAATTATCATATCCGTTAACTTTTATCATTTTTGCAAACGGACATAGATGAGTCAAACCAAATTTCTTTAAGCATTGTACAATGTAGTTTTAAACATCTTAGAAAGTTGCCTTTCTTGTTTTTGAATAAAGGTACATTGAAAAATTTCTGCAACTACGTTCCAGAAAAACAAAATTCTAGTTCGAGTCCACACCTTTTCAATCGTTAGGGATATCTTCAAACCGACCAAACTAAACAAACATTACGTTCCGACACTTCTCTTTTCACGTTCCGTTCAAACTGATTTTTCAGACCATTCAAAGATTCCTTCACTACTAACGGAAAAAACTGATACGAAATCTATGAATTCAGATTCAAAGAAACAGCACTAAATTCAATTCAGACTCTAATCCATAGGTTTCGATTCGCAGCAATATAAATCAGTTTAGAATGACGAAAACACACGAAAAGAAGGATTCGATTGAATCCAATCATTATCATGACTGAACTCCGTGAATCCTACCTCTAGTTCAGAATATTTGGATGTGCTCATCGTGCAGCCGTTATGATTTCTCAATCAGATTAGCAAAAATCATGTCTGACGATTTATCTCGATAAACATCTGCAGTAAAGTTTAATGCTGAAAGTATAATCTTGTTTCTGGTTAATGGCTTATCCCATAAATCCTTCTTGTAATGAATTATCGCTAGCATATATCAATTTTAAATAATCGAAATATTAGCTCAGGAGCACTATTCGCCGCTGACATCTTTTATAAGGATATTTGAAGATTCAGAAGATGCATCTAGTGACTGATCGAATCCGAACGTCTCGACCTGAGTATCGACAAATGATTGCCGTTTACTATACAATTAAATTTTCATCTCATTCATTCTAGAGTATAGACAAGCATAATAGTGACGTTAGTTTTAACGGTTGCCATGCATTACCGATATCGGAGTACTTTTATTGGTGCTCTTTCCCAACAGAACTAAGAATGCTTTAAGAAAGAAGATACGTCGTCAGAGATGAGATCTTTCTCTGTAAAGAATCTATGCGACTCTTCAATAATTTCACTGGGAACCGTTGAACTTTGTGTAGAATCATATAGGGTAAGCCGAGTGAAAAAGTGTCTAGCTTTTGTTCATGGTATGTAGCCATGAGATTTTTGTTGTAATTATTCAAATGAGGTCAAAAATCTCAGTTCAACATCGGTTTATTCTCTGGTGCATCGATAACTAGGATTTCCGATCGAAAATTCGTCATGGAATTTTTCTCCAAGTTTGATTTGAAAAGAAATTACAAATTTTGTCCATCGATCATCACTGTTGACTGATATCTATGATCCTTGTTGGACGTAGGCTCTTACCTTAGTGATATCTGTTTATCAGAGTTGCATGAGTGGTGAAACGACTCTCGTCAATTGAAGTAGTAGTTTCGTGAACATACTCGACGAATACTAATCCGAATATATTCTATTTCTTAGTCAGCATGCTGCTGGGCGAATTCATCGAATAGAAAATTTTATTTTAATTTATCCATCGATACTACTTTAAATCGAATTAATTCATCACCATATCCATATATACCAGCATTATATTACGTTTCCTGGAATAAAACTTCTACAATCAAAATTTTCGCTTTCGATGATGATGGTAATGTCGTTTCTGTATTGCGGCGTTTTTTCGTCAATAAACATCCCATAGTTTAAATTATCATCATAGGCGATGAAATCTTGTGTGAACCGTATTCAAGCAATGCTAGTGAATATCTAACTGTGTATGTTGATGACGATTGTCGACTGAATTATAAAACCGATCGACTTGGTAAACAGTACGGTCAGTTTTGGTTAATGGACCGATATCAGAATCGAATATTATCACGTTCTCTGGTTAGTGTTCAAGTACATGTTCTTGAAAATATTCTATGTGATAAGCAACCTGATTTAATTATTCGATATAATGATGTTTCTATGAGTAAAATTCTCGTGATGATAAACCAGTCGATTGAACTATCAGTTGGTCTACATCCGAATTGCTTTATAATCAAACCTCAAGATCAATTCATCACAGAAATAACAACACTATGTACAAATAGTCAAGCAATTGTGTTACCCAACGGTGGCATTGAAGTTCTATTTCGATGTCAATTAAATCTATGTCAAATCTATCAAATATGTTTCGTAGGTGAATTCAGTTTTAAAATTCCAGCAACCCATGTCAAATGTTTTCAAATTGAAGTAATCGACTCAAGTATGTTTTTATTTATTTATTTACTTTTTTAGATTAAACTTTTGATTCAAAATTCGCTATTCTCCTTTCATTTAAAGACGACGAATGTACCAAAGCTATTGGTGAATATGACTTGAATGGACCAGATCATCGCCATTTTATAAAAGTTGAATCTATCGCTCAAAAATCAAAAGAAATGAAGCCATTATTAGAATATCGATCTCAACGATGGCTTTGGATCTTTCTTGTTCATCTTGTTTTTCTCTTCGTTTGCATGATTATGTATTGTGGTTGCAAACAAATGCTATTATCATACTATGATCGTTCGTTTCGTCAACAATCCAAAGTAAATCGAACTCCAACTGTCATTGAACTTGTACCACTTATGATTAATCGTCACGCAGAACAAATACGTTCATCGCTACATAAACACGAATATATCCCATCGAAGAATGCGAAATCTAGAACACAACATTTAAGATTAGGATCAGTGGATAATCCGAATGAAATTATATAAATATGTTTAAATCTATAAATTGAAATTCGAATGAGTACCTAATTCGTTTTTTAAATAACATCAATGATCTACAATGAGTACATAGGCTTGGTGTCTGTTAAAATCGTAACATAACAAACACGAATATTAATATCATTCATTTTACTCTTTCTGAAATTTGAAATCTTGATTCAATAATCTTCAGAGTGATCTATTATCCCTTCTGATACATTCAGATTCTTACATGATAGGAATTGCATCTGATTTCTCATTTTGATGTTTTCGAAATCCCTCGCTTGTTTCTCAATTAGAGATGTGCAAAATCAGCCTCGGTAGCCGAGAACAAGACCAAAAAGAGATTGGTACCGCATATGTCTCGTCCGTACTCAATAAGCACCCAGAACAAAATAACCTCGTACGGCGAATCTCTTGGATGGACCAAAGTAAATTACACTGTTCGTATTTTAAATATTTCTCCTCTTTGATGAATCAGCTTGGGCTGATTTTTATACTAAAACATTTTCAATTCAATTATCTACAAAAAGAATACTTAACGTTTAATTGTAGAAAACAAAAGTGCTAGGTGCGGTTAGCAATTATGAAGAGTAACAAGATGGAGAAAATGTGAACGTATATAAGTTGAAAAACAAATTTTTTCGATCTTTTTTTCTGATACTGTATGAAAGAGAACTATTAAAGAAGTTATCGTGTAGGTTTTGAAAAGTCTGTTTTTTGCCTACGATTTCAGAAAGATTTTACTTAGTATTTAATGTGGAAGCACTCAACTATTTTTACGGCAAGTTTTCAAAAAATAACAATCTTTTTATCAATACTTCAAACCTCTCGATCAGACAAATAGAGCCCGCTCGAACCTGATCCATTCAGGCTGATCTTTTAAATTTAAATTGGAAGCCAAAGTTTAATCATTATGATAGGCTGTTTAAGGTTTAAAAAACAACGCTATTTTGTTTAAACACGTAAACAAAGTAAAAGTTGTAGTTTTTTTTGCTTGTTGGTCATAAAGTTGATTTTCGTAGCGAATATTTGAATTCGGACAATTGGCTCTCACTGCCAACAAATGGAACGCCTTTGTAAATACACCAAATATACGGAAACGGTGTTCTCATTGTTGTGCAACCAATCCAAAAAATATTGCTTTCCCAATCAAGTTCAACAAAGAGAAATATTAAAAATTCTAAAATTCTCATTTGTTCTAGTCCATCCGATATTTACGATTAAGGTAATCAAAATATAAAAGTTTGAGAAGCGGTTTTTATGTGAGAAGAACAAGTTCTGTAACATTTTCCCTTCCATTGGAATAGACATTGAAAGGCTAAAATCATTGGGACTAAAAAACCTTTGTCGGGCACATGCCTAATCTCAATAGATTGATAACTAACATTCGCGTAGATTTCGCTGTGTTTCCCCTTTTGTTTTAGATAATCTAAATGAGGTCATGATACGAATTAAATCGAATTTTCGTTTGCTTATCAATAAGAGAGCAGTGAAGTATTCCGTATGGTAAATATTGAATAAGAAAACTAATTAAAATGAGTCAAGGAATCAGAAGCCTATTCATAAATCTTGATAATATTCAAGCAACAATGAATTTTACAAAGGCTATAATGTAATTAGTTTCCAAACTTTTAACAAAGTCATCGATCGAATAATCGTTTTACGTGTTTTCGAAAACATCGCATAGGTTGATCAGCATGTTGTTGTTTCAAATAAAAATGCAAACCTTGAATATTATAGAAATAGAGACCTAATTATAGGAAACAGTATTTTTACGTGTCTTTTTAAAGAGTCTTAAATTATCCGAGTTAGGAATACTAACTCTAATCTACCCGTATCGTAAACTGACTTTATATTGGTAGGATACGATATTTTTCTGTATTGACCAACTCGATATATTTGTGGCTTCAATTATGCGCTGCATGCTCCCAAATTAATAATCCGCAGACTGATTTTACGGTAACAGTCAAAAATGTCCCCGAAAAAACGTCCTTTCAAAAAATGTCTCCAGTTTTTCGTCCCCATGAAAAAATGTTCCTGAAATATTGTCCCTCACAAAAATGTTCTCTGTAAAAGTGTCCCCAGAAAAAATGTTCCCGGCAAAAATGTTCTAAGGAAAAACGTCCCTCGATGTAAGATTTTCGTTGATTATTTATTTTTTATTGTTCAACTGAGTGTTATTGACATAGATGACGCCTTAAGAAAAGAAATATATCGATGCATATATATCCGTGATTGGTTGCGGAGGATTGGACTTGTCTATAAAGAATGCAATAGGAACGAGAGAACATTTCACATAACTAACAGTTGTTATGTCAAGGTGGAAAGCGTAGGTTTGAAACCTCCACCATCACAGCATCATTTCAGCATCATGGCATCATCTGAGCATCTTTATCTTCTTTCACTATGAGCATCACAGCATCATATCAACACCTTTTTGGCATCTTCAGTTTTTTTTCTCAGCATTTTAGGGTAGCATTTGATGCTTATATATTGCCAAGGCAATATTAGCAGATACTGACTAAATTCTACACTAAGTTGATAAGAAAAACGGAAAATGCCAAAAAGGTGCTGATATGATGCTCTGATGCTGGGGGTTCTAAATCAGCAATTTCCCCTTGTGTTATGCAAAAGTTTCTTTTTTTGTTTCAAGTGCAAAAAAATTTGGAATTTTATTCTTTTAATTAGCTTTTTCTCGGATAATTTCCTGTACTTAATTCTATGGTTAACTATAACCCCTATTTTAGAAAAAAAATCTAGAAAACGAAGGAAATTTTTTCGAGGGACATTTCTTCCGGGGACATTTTTGCAAGGGACATTATGAAACAAGGACATTTTTGACAGAACATTTTTTTAGGGACATTTTTGACCGTGTTCGATTTTACTCTGAGGAAAAATTTACATATTATAATGGTATTTAGTTTGATAGTATTGTTTGATGTGCTATGGCATCGTTTACGATTGGTAGTGTGATGTTCAATACAATCAAGACTTAGAATAAAAAGATAGACTAAAATGTTGAATTGTTTCGAAGAAGATTTCAAATAGTGCAGCCTCGCACTTTCATTGCAATTTATTTTGACTGAGAAAAACGACATACGAATGATATTTTTTAAACAATTCCCATCATCTCTCCTTATCTCAATAGTATAAAGCCGATATCATATTCAGGAACATGATAATTTGGAGTCACATGTGTTCGAGAGAGATGCTTCGTTACTTGCTCGAGAGTTCAGTAAAATTTATTGATTGTTATATAAAACAGTTCACAAAGAATAAAAGGATTTTGATATGAACGGATAAAAAACAATTTTAAGTATGATTCAAACTCGAGAGATTAACAAAGAGAACCGTTTTATCATGGTTTATCACAAGTATGTAGTAGCGAATCATGCCTAACCATAGAGTTCATTTGTATTCGTAGGATACACAATGTTTACAAAATGGGAAAGTGATGTACATGTCTTGTTTGTCGTAACTGTATGGAGAACGAAAAATAACGAGTCCCTGAATGCTGCACTATCTAGATTATTGCATGCGAGCACATAGAGGATGAGTACTTTGGAAATATATTATGAAAGTAATTTGAACAAGAATCTATTCGAATTCTGTTTATGTTACGCAAAAACTGTGTAATGTATCCATAAGTATACCACAAGCTGTTATTTACATTGGAAAATTCTACGGGATAATCCAAAGATTCAATTTTATCCCGTATGCACCGTAATTCGAACGATTAGCGTAAGCAGTCACTTAACGAATCGATATACATTCTAAAATAAAGACCATAACAATGCAGTCACGTGCACCCACTTGTTTTTATACTGTTTCGTTCCGGTAACAGTATACCATAGAAAAATAAAGCTAATAATCATGCTTTATTAAGCATATTGTCATCGCCTTCTATCGGTAGTTGTTATTCGGTGAAGTCTATGAGCAAAAATGAAGAATATTCTTTTGCGAAATCGATCTGAGATTTGCATACTCTATTGTGGTTCAGATCCTGTAAAACCCTAATAGTTCGTACATGTGACTGTCACATTTCAGGTTGATATTCATAACATCGAATTGCATCACTTCTTTTTTAATATTTTCATGGCCAAAGTTTATTGTTAACTAAATTCGTATACTATTGATCATTCGATAGGACTTTATTCAGAAGAATGTTTCATTCTAACACAGAAGTCAACTCATCCATGATAAATATTCTTATGTGAACCGTATAAACACTATATTTATCTGTAACGTATATATTCGTTAATCAGACTCAATCGATGGGCTTTAGTCCTTTTAAATACTCTCAGTTCCAACACCCCCGATGCTTAGTGAACAGTAACTCGATATTCAATTTTCGTAAAATAAAATGATTAGGAATACGATGAGCCCACTGTAAAATGATTTAGAAACTAAAAGATGATGTGTTGGTTTCTCTGGTGATCATTCGAATTTCTGATAATATGTGTGTTACGTGATGATAAAACAAAAGGAAATCTTTTCGTATTTTTAAAAAGCTTTCAGATCAACGTTGCTATCGTCATTGAATAATTTTTCAGTCTCTCTTACCTATTCGCTATGATATTTTTGACAGAGAAATAATCTAGATGATTGAAATGGTATTCTAAATGGAAAATACTGAAGCAACTCGTTCCGATGGCATCACCTCAACTGAGGTTTTGAAAAAACTTCAACTTTCGAAAACTCTTGCAGCATGTCTCTTGAAATATGTATTAGAGGAGCGTAGATTTTCGAAAGTTGTCCATCATTTAAAATTATGTTTGAAATCAATACATGAATGTCAGTAGAATCAATCAATCAATCAATTAGGAGTAGTATTTAATCGAAAAGAAGAGCCATAGAGTCGAAGTATGTGTTGAAAAACATGTAAGACAAATCGGTATTTTCGAGAGCGAGCGTTGAATGTAATCAGCTCGCTCGTAATATGCATATTTTGATTTAAATGTATTGCAAATTGTGTAAGTTTTGATCATGATTATGTTTGAGGAAATGGAATTCAGTTAAGTTTAGTAAGAATTCCATTTATGTGCTAGTACATTCGACTAGGTTTCAATATTATCTTGGAGTGCACAAGCCTATAATTCGACGCGTTAGCTTGAAGAAATTCGATAATTTTAGTATTCTATTGACATAAATGATACAAACAGATAGTTAATTATTTGTTTGTCTTGTGGTAACTGTTATCGATCGTCTACAATCAAAATTATCCGATGACTTCTCTGTTTTTCTTATTACCATTCATTGATTAGTGATGATATATTATTGTTTCAAGAATCACATAGAGTATTACTGACGAAGATAGTGCAGAAATTTCGTTGCTTGATAGAAAATCGCCGTTGTTTTATTGCTTGTTTGGTTTTTCGATGCATTGATGATAAGAAATGTTTTGTGTGCATGTGAATTCATTTAATCTAAGCAAGTATTCACAATTACTCGCGTGTCCTCTCGCTTCATACAAAACGAAAGGTCATCATGTTGTCTAATGATTTGACATAATAGTCCCTATCAAAGATCTATTCCCGTCCAGAAATTTATTGATTTTTCAAAAATTCATCGAAAACATGAACATTGAGCAAGAAAAGTGTAGTGTAAAATTCAGTGCAAACTATTGAATTATTTATGAATACTTTTAGATTGAGCTCTAAAGATAGGTCTTGCCCAGGATCAGATTTAGAAGTTGAATATAATAATGCCGTCACGAGATGAGCATCAAAATGAAGTCAAAACAATTCTTGCTGCAAATTAGTTGAAGTCGATTTTGAAACTTCTTCTATGTCTGCTATCTGGATAAGTTTCTTTTGAAGAAATATGATGTATATTCTAATTAAATTAGATTCAATCTTGATAAAATAAAAATTCAAGTTGAGATAAGGTATGAAGCAGAAATGTCTCTTCTATTGAAAAACTTTCTAACAATAAAACGGACGAAAAAGTATTAAAGAAAAACTTAAAGATTAGCTTTTGAAAAAACTTCAAACAAGATCGGCGAATTTCTTCGATGTTCAGATCGCAACACTATCAATGAATTGTCCTTACTCAATCTTCAAATACCGGTAAATCCTTTTAAACTCGAATATGGACAATGATGGCTATATAGCAAGCATATTAAATCTTAGAATTGATCCCTTTTTATGAAGAAAATCGAGTTTGTTGTCATAGAGGTATAAATCTCCATGAAGTTGAATGACAAGTTGAGACTGGACTAAAAAATGATCTCTCTATCATATTGTAGATCTACGTAAAATTGTATATTGTAAAGAATATCCTAATCAAATTAAACGAATACTTGTCTTGACAAATATAATTATAAAGTTTTAGAGAGTATAATCACAGTTTCATGTTCTAATTGTAACGTAAAAAACCCAATGGCAAACCATGCTAAATGACTCAGATCGTTGAGCTCGAACAAATTCGTCATTCAATGACTTCAGGACAACTTCATTTATACGATAGAAGAATAAAAATTCGAAATTACTTCATTATTTTAGTGATTTTTATCATCGGCCATATAAGAAGATCTTATACGTAATGTATTCATGTTCGAGAGTAATTTGAATTTACTATTCGTTGTGATTCTATCATTTAACTTGATTGAATCACAACGAATAGTAGATTTACCATTGTACACGTGGTTCTTAAATTTGACTAGACAAGAATTAAAATAGTTCTTCTTTTTACATTCCTCTACACAAGTTTTCGTTTAGAAACATCGATTGTAGCGGTGACATGTTATTTTCACCAATGAAGTGTTAGTGTCTATCGCAGTATTATTATAACGAGTAATAATATTCGAATCGTTTTTTTTTCATTATTTTTGTTGAATACACGTATCAACATGATACAGAATATTTATCTTGAAGGTGACTAAGTTTTTTTTTTCTTGTATGCTGATTACTTTGCTATCGTTATTTACTACACTAGAGTTGTTTCATGTTGATTTGAATTTACTTTATCTTGATGAACTTTGATATTATGTCAGTCAGAATAAGTGCTTTTGGGTAAAATAAAAAATATATTTGTTTTTCTCTTTTCTATTAACTCTTCTTGTTTGGCTACTTATTTACATTTTATATTAACCGATCGACTATACTTGTTTGTTTTAGATTTCAAGAATAAGAATTCATTTCGCAAATAGAAATGCATAATGCTATGAACTGTGAGTACTTATATTTGAATCTATACGTAGTAATTTGATCATCTTCTTTGAATCGATCTAAGATGAAAAGTATTTGGACTAAATTGTCATAACAAAGAAATGATTTATATCATAAATATGAATATGAATCTTGAAATAGAATAGTCTTCTATAGGATACATTTAATTGTATTTTATTACACAAATGCAATTCGCACTCAATCACAAGGTTGATTCATTCATGGAATGAAAAAGTCATGCAAGTAATATGATAGAGGCGACTGTTGTTTTCTGGTGTGTTGATGCTGGGGCAGCCCGATTAAGGACTTTTTCTGGTATTCGTTGTCTATTGGATATCCTTGATAATAATTATCGTTCGGAAGCAATACATTGCTTATCAACGGCGGCTATACGAGTCGAATATTCCAGAGTGGTCTAAATTTAATGCCTTGCAGATAAATGCCGTTATCCAGACGTGAACATGTGTGAACAATCTCTTGTCAATAGACAACGAATAGAACTTGCTAATTTCAAAGAGATGAACATCGAATTGAGTTGTTTGTTAGGGACTAGAAACTTTAGCATTGGTTTAACGATAAAATATGTATGCATAGTATAAATATGAAACTACAATAATATTAAAATCAGCAACATCTTCGAGAAACAATGTGGTAGTCTTTGTTTATTGGCCAGATAAACACAGTTGATTGTTGGACTGATTTGCGTACGTACACGACTAGCTTTACTTAAGTTGTATATTTTTCCCCAATCTTATCAAGCTGTTCATTACTCAGGCATCTTGCCCGACTGTAATGCAATCCTATCGTTTTCTTTCCCTTTTAGAAGTAAATCAAATAAAAGACGCGTGAACATTAACGTTTCCGACAACGCTAATTTTTTTTCTTCGCTCAAAAAAAACTGATTCTTTTACCTTGTAGATTCTCATTTTCATCATACGTCTTGTAAAAAACCGGCAGGAAGAACAAGAAAAATATTGCCTGTAAAAAGGAAATCAAGAAATGAATGATGAACCTTGGTTGGCAGACTATTGTGTTGTACTACCTCATTGTCGTACATCGACAAAACGGTAAGAAAGCTTTTCGATCTGTACATTTTAACAGTTGCATACAAAAAAGTAGAAGATTGATAAAAATTTCTCGTCACTATAAATTCTTTTAAATATGCATTAAACAACAAGTACCTTCTCTCGTATTTGTATGTTTGAATGTCTCGTTCGAAGACATTCATACTGTTTTTTTTTATGGTCCATGTCGTTGTATTCTTTTATGTCAATAGAAGAGTAGTAAAAAAGGGATCTATTGTCAAGGATAAGAATTACATTGTTTTTGTAGTGATCTTTTCAATGTGGCTTTTTTAGACCAACAAAAATGGCAAATGAAGAAAATACCATGTTCAACGTTGACGAAGTATCTACTATAATAAAACAAGTAATTGAAAGATTGATTGGTGGTCAACCATATGAACATGATAAAGTTACTCGATGGACTGCCGATATTGTCGATCAAATACTAACTGAGTTAACGATTTTGGGAAAACAATTTAAATACATTGTACAAGCTGTAACTAGTTTTTTGTTCAGTCTATTTAAATTATGGAATAATTTATTGTTTGTCGTTTTTTGAAATAGGTCATTATGCAAAAGAATGGTGCAGGCTTACATGCAGCCAGTTCTTGCTATTGGAATGATATCACAGATGGAAGTTGTACACTTCGGTAATAATAAATATGTTTTATTTTTAATATGATTATTTTTGCTGTTTTTCTAGTTGGGAGAATAAACATGTTTACGTCATTGTTTCCGTCTTTGGTTTGTCTATTTAGAGCTTATTGTGGTTTTACATGTTGAATGCTGTCTATCGATTGAATCGTTTCTGGTTTTTTTCCCGCATATTAAAAAGACATAATGTTTTGGTCTTAACACGAATATTTTTCAGAAACACTATTTTCTATTCATTTAATTTGTCTCATACTAAATAAATATGCTGAAATTTTAGAAAGATAATTAACTATGTGTGGACGTTTTGCTTGTGGTTTAGCTCCTGACGTTGTGCGTCGTCTTTCAACCTATACACATCCTCAAACAAATGAATCAGTCATACCGCCATATATTGATTTAATGCCAATGACACGGTCTTTTCGACCTCTTTGGAATATAGCTCCAACTTCGACTTGGTACATTTCTTTATTATATATATACATATGCATGAACATAAAATGTTTTCATTGATGTACTATGATTGTTTGATTTTAGTCTTTGTTTAATTTCGGCCAAACATTTAGATGCAACAGAAGATTCATCAACACGAGTTCTTTGTTCGATGCGTTGGTCACTTATTCCATCGTATCACAAAGGCAATATGAATGATTTTAAACCTATTTTGAATAATAGTCGATCTGAAACTATTGATGTAAAACCAACATTCAGAAGACCATTAAGAAATGGTCAACGATGTGTCGTGGTTGCTGAAGGGTATAGTTGAAAGGAATTTATTTCTACTTCATTATTCGATTTGTTTTCTAACCATTTAGATTCTTCGAATGGAAGAAGAATGCATTGAGAACACCTTTTTTCATTTACCAAAGCGAGCCTTTTCTTAACGAAAACAATTATCCAAATATTGATGTCAACAAAGTTCTTGAAGAGTTCGAAAAAAATAATGAAAATAAATTACCATTATTAACAATGGCTGGTCTTTTCGATATCAATCAACACTGTGAAGTAATTATCAAACAGACATCCTCTTCTCACAAAGTCGAAGACTATTCGAGACTTGTAAAAATTTAATCTTCGAAATCATCGAAGAGATGCAATCATAGAATTCAATAAGGTTTTTTCTCCACTTACAGTTGTTCGCAATTCAAAATCAAAATGAATGAATATTTTAACTTAGCATATGAATGAGTAAGTCTTTGAACTAGACCACGTTGTAATCAGATCCAATGTTTCTTGCCAAATGAAACCAAATAGAAAGAAAAGCTTGAATGAAATAGATCTTGTTCGTAGTATGTAACTGATGATTCATAATTTTGTAATTGAACTCGTCAGTTTAATAGCTTCTAAATGAGTTATCATGCATGCTCAAAATTTTCCATTAAACACTCTTGATTGCGAGAAAAAACTAACGATGATACAATCATATGCTTTGAAATTTTCTAAAAAGTATTCAGCTCATCGAGTCTTCGTAGAAAGTATTTTGTAACTTGTGAATGACAACGACACTCGGTTAAAAAAATTTTTATTTTAACAATCAAAAGATTTTGCCTGTGCTCGTTTCAGCAACAGTAGACTCTTTTTACAATTAGAAAAGACTTTCTATTCATTTTGGAAATAATTAGCATACCAATACTTCATCGAAATCATATCTGTGTACGTTCAATTAGAGCTTACTCACAATCTTTCAGCTATTAAAAAAATCGAATCGATTTCAGGATTCAATGAGTATTTTTTGCGATAGATGAGTATTTGGATATGAAAACAGATGCGAAAAACGGATGCATTCATTTACGTCATAGTATGAAACCGTGACACCACTTGCGTTTGATCTTGAATTGAATAGACATATAATATGGTATGTCTGAGACCAACAATGGCAGATTTAGTGAATTGGTAGAGTCATAGTCCCTAATAACGACACGAGAATTTTCACATCTCTTGTTTATCGTGGTGCGCCTGTATTATACATCCGATCGAGAATATTTTTTTATATGCAAGATCCTTAGAGT
>OENT01002759.1:0-18023 GCA_900239685.1 Rotaria macrura
AATCTATGATATGTATATCAAAGAGAAGATGCCTTTTGTCGAACAGATTCGACTACTTTCATTGTTGCCTCGTTCGTGGAAATATGAAAAAGTCATGAAGATATTCGGTTGTACTTGGCGGATTACAGGATTTACTGCCGTTTCTTTTACTGCCGTTGTAAACTACTGTTTACAAATAGACTTTGTATTTTTGCATATCACGTTTCTGTTGTAGAAGTTGTATGAATAATTTAGATAAAACTTAATGATCACAGTCAAAGGAAATTTTCTTGCTTTATCTCAAAGGTTCTATTTGCACATCAAACGTTCGTGAATCTTATTGAAAAGTTTTTCTATAGATCGTATTCAGAGAAAACCTATGAGAATTTTAATTTGTTGTCTGTATGTCAAAGGTTCTATTTTCACATCAAACGTTCGTGAATCTTATTGAATAATTTGCTTATAGTTTGTAATGAAGAAAGATCTATCTAGATTTTAATTTGTGTTCTTTATGTCAAAGGTTCTATTTTCATCTCAAACGTTCGTAAATTTAATTAAAAATGCTTCCTATAGTTCGTAATGTAAAAAAGAACAGTTTAAATTCTAATTGGTAGCTTCTATCTCACAAGGATTATTATAACTTATTGAAATGGAATCTAGAGTTTTGGATGAGAATTGTTGTTTGTTAAGTTTATTCGAACTGGTTAAAGTTGAATATTAGGAGAATGCTAATTTTCATGAATGAACTATTGTCATTTCAATATGTTCTTTTTTTCCAGGGATTAGTGTGATCATTAGATTATCTAGGTAGTTATTCATATAACTTACATAATTCTTTGAGTAAGTTTCTTGTTTGACAAGTTATAGTTGTGTGACGGTTTTTTTAATCGCATCCTTTCAATGGACAATTATTTAATCTAATGTAATGAGCTGAAAGGCGCGAATTCGCAAATTGATTCATTATCATATACTAGGAACGTTTTCTCCTACACTCATAAACTTAATATTTGTGAAAATCTGTTTATGAGGAATATTCTTATTAAGTTGATAAATTCAATATTTTTGAAAATAAAACGTAGTGAGGTAAGCTAAAGCGTGTTTCAGAAGTCCGTTGGAAAATAAAATGTGAATGCTATTGTAAAATCTAGAACAGAGTACATTATCGAACCTGTTTCGAGGATCAGAATCTTTAAGGTTTCGTATGAATCTGCCATTAGGTTCGAAGCTCCAAACTTTTCGATAAAAGTATTCTAGACAAAAAGTACCAGGGCAAGAAAAACACTCATGTTGAGATTTTATACAAAGGTGACTGTGGCACCAAATCGAAGTATTTACCAAGTCAAGCGAATATTCTTTTCGTTTTTGGTAGTTTTTCAGATGTCAGAATCTGTATGTCATGTTAATCCAAGGGGGATAAGCGATACTTCATCTACTTCAAAATTTTTGAAGTACAAGGAAGTAAGATGGAAGTAAATGAAAGTAAATGAAAGTAGGATGGAAGTAGAAGCGAAGTACGATGGAAGTAGAAGCGAAGTACGATGGAAGTAGAAGCGAAGTACGATGGAAGTAAAAGGAAGTAGAATGGAAGTACGTACTCCTGAAATATCGCTTTTCCCTCGTTGTGTTAATCAGAAGAGATTGTTTAGTTTTGGTTAGCAGAGGGAAGTTACCGTTACCTGGTAACGTAACGGTAACGGAAAAGTTACCAGTTACCGAGTAAGTGGTAATGTAAGTGTTCGGTAACCGGAACTTCCCACCCCTAGTTATGGTGCATAATTAAATTGAACTAAATGCTTATATGTTTGTGTTTTCAAACAAATTCGAAGTCTATAGAATA
Organism: Rotaria macrura; assembly: GCA_900239685.1. Classification (NCBI taxonomy): domain Eukaryota; kingdom Metazoa; phylum Rotifera; class Eurotatoria; order Philodinida; family Philodinidae; genus Rotaria; species Rotaria macrura. The sequence continues at coordinate 1,817 of OENT01002759.1, forward strand.
AGATGTAGTTTGATTGTCGTAGAAATGTTTTTCAATTATGACAAGCTCCAGAATTTCCATTTAGAATTCTAATTATGGGTGTAAAAAGGGCTTCCAGGAATTTTCTTTTGCTTTTTTATTGGAAGTTCTACAGAAAAAATAATGATTACATCAAACAAAACTTGAAACTTTTGCTTATTAAATACAGAAAAACATTTCAAATTTCGTTAACCACGAAGGAAAATATTGATGCCTTATTTTCGAGGGAATTTTTGAAATATCATGTATATTGAGCAGGAACAAAAATTGGGTGAAATTGTGAAAACATTTCATGTGAATAGTTCCATCAGTTGTAAAATCTTAACTTCAATCACTACGTAGATTACGATCGGATAAGATGAAAATACAGTATGTATGAATGTGTGTTTTTGTGNTTGTAAGCTTAACTATGATTAGGAACAAAATATGTATGAAAATTAAAAAGAAATTTAGTTATTGTATTTTTTTCTGAGTAATGATACTATTTTGACATTCAACATCTTTACAACAAATCGTATACATGAAGTTTCTAGTACTTATCAATATAATTGCAGCGACATGAAGCTGGAGCAGCTCCGACAAAACCCCGAGGGCTACTCGTATAGCGCAAGAATCTTTATATCGTCTTTGGAAGAAATTAGAAAAAACACGAATCGCTAAAGAATGTTTTTTAAATGTACCGATTTTTGTTAGTTTCGGTATTTTAAGATCGAATAAGTCAAAAAATCCGAAATTAGATCTTTTATTTTTGTTTTTCATTTGAGTTCTTTACTAACTCGTCTTCTTCATTTTGTTCTAGAATTCATATATTTATATACTATTACTGAATATCGTAATAGAAGATGAACTGTTGTTGACTCAAATAACATTCTTTACAATCGAAACATTTCATACGATAATACAGAATAAAAATTCAGCTCTCTAATGAAAAAAATAGTGAGCGCATAAGATGGCGCTGTATAATTAGTGTTTACGACTGAAAATGTATAATTGTTTACGGCAGTAAATCCCGCGGCAATAAATCGGTGTTGCGGTATTCGGCATGCAGTCACGATAGCTCATCAAATGCATGACGATGCTGAGTATTTATTAAACAAGGATAAGGAGCCGTCCATTAGACAGCGTGCTGATCCAGAAAAGATCAAACATTTTGTTAGTTGGCTGGTGGAAAGTAACACACTTGTCTCAGGTAGAATCTGATTGATTAATTATAAGTCATGTCCTACTGTTCTTTCGCAGTCGATAGGTACGTACGGTCTCACTACTTTAAGGATGGATAATGGAGAAAAGTACGAGTTACCAAAGCAAATTATTCAGTCACAACGGGCACATGCTCTTTCCAATTACAAAATATATTGTGACGAAACTGGATTTCAGAGTCTAGGAAATAGCAAATTGTACGACATAATCGATAGCATCAAGCCAGCACAACAACAAACAGTGTCTGGACTTGATGGGTTTGTTGTCGAAGGTATAGAAGCATGGCGATCACTCTCGAGTAAGAGAAAGATATTAGCAATATTGAATGTGGTATCCAACATTTTCCTTTCTAGCTATTATTGAAACTATGCCAATTCCTCAGGTCGATCGAAAGCGCTTACTCAAACAGATTGAGATGGCAGAGCAATATCAAAAAATTAGGCACAGTGGACACTGCTCAGACTATACGGATTGTATCACACACTGTACCATGTTTGGTCTTTCTGATTCCAAATGTCGTCAACATTATTCAGATTGTAATCATGCACATACGTCGAACTGTCCTGACTGTCTCAATATTATTCTCAATCTCGACGAGATCAGTCAGAAAATCCAAAGCATTACCGACACTGATATTCAACGAGAAGCCAAGTTTGATTTCGATAATGCATCGGAGCATATTGTTGAATGGTCACGTCACAATCTCCGGGCTGCGCGGCAAGATGCCGAGAAGCGGTCCATTATTACACAAATGGGCGTTGACGAAACTTTCTGCACGTTTGACTGGGGTCAAAAAATCTTGCCTCAAGAATATCGAGAATCTCAAAGTTCCTATTTTGGAAAAACGGTATGTCTGTATTGGTCGGCTCGTTCGTGTGGAAAAATGAAATACCAAAATTTGGGACTTCAGCCACTACTATGACTAGTGCTGCTTCTCCAACCTATTCTACTGAATCATACATTGTTGCTTTAACTGATGCTGCTCAAACGGAACTCGATTCACTAAGTGCCAGTGAGATCATTACTAAACAGTTTAAAGCAGACCATCCTCACATTACCAAACTGCACAAGCGTACAGACAATGCGGGCAATTTCTCAGCACACTCGACGCCAGAGGTTGAGAGAGTCATTTGCGAACAAGTGAGATTTTTCGCTGAACCGTTTAGATTTTATTGTTTTCTATCTTGCAGCTTGGTATTGATTTATTGACGCGAGATTATAGTGAAGTTCAAAAAGGTAAGGATATTTGTGATCGAGTTTGCGGTGTGGCCAAGGCTCGAATGCGCTCGTGGGCGTCAACAGGCAACGACATACTCAATGCTGTGGATATTAAGGAAGGCATGGAGTATGTTGGTGGCATAAAGAACACCAAAGTAGCGGTGGCTGAAATTGTACCAGGCACAGGTACAAATTTATAAAGGGAAAGAGCATTGTGCTTTCTCACAGTTCTTTCTAGGTCATTTGGACACAACAAATGTGCCGAACGTTTCCACGCTCCGCTCCATACGCTATGGACCGAATAACATGAACGTATTCAAAGCATCAGGGGTTGGCACTGGCCTTACAATTGATTACAAGAAGCTAAAGTTCGAAACAAATATGAGAGTTGTTAGTTCCTTCACAAGTTCGATAAATAAACAGGGGTCAGCTACAAAACAAAAACAGTAAATTAGTTTTGATTTTTGAACTCTGTTTTATTCGATTAAAAAAAAGGCGGGACGATCGCAAGCATCACTTTTTGACATTATGCCCTGTAAGTGACTGTACAGCAACCTTCGACTCAAATGATACGCTCGAATCACACATTGCAGCCAATTTACATAACGTTCCGCAGAACCAGAGACGAACAACAAACGATATTGCGCGTCTGCATCTTGTGGAACTCATCCGAACCACAACCATCGATACCGGAGAACATGTTAAATCAATCTTTCATTCTCAAGATACTACAAATACTGATCTCACAACGTCCACCCATTACGAAAAATTTTCTTCAGTAGGATGGGCTCTACGAACACGTAAGCATACCAATCCAATGAGTGGCAGCGCGAAAACCTTCATTGAAAAGCTCTGGCTCAATTCCCAAGCATCCCATTCGAAACTCACCGCTCAGCAAATACAACAGCAGATACGTACAGAGCGAGATCGAAATGGTCAGAAACTCTTTCAAACTCTTGAATATCCAACATTAAGCCAAGTTAAATACCGTTCGCGAAAAATAGCCCAAACGTATGGCGCTACACCTAAACAAGAAATAATGGCTGAACTAATACAAATTAACACTGAATGAAATCGGGCCGCTTCTGTTTTGCCGGTTCTTATTTTCTACGCATGTTCCATAAACTTTTTTGAGTTTTTCGTCTGTCACTAAATTTGAGCATAACGTATAGGTTGTGAAAAAGTAGCTTGTAGGCAAAATATGATCCATAGCAGTAACATCTGGCATATCAAAACGAATTAAACAATTCAACTGTAGTTTATCAGTGCAGAAAAACATTCTTGAACTACATTATCCGAGAACAATGTTTGAGTTTGCTCGAGTTAACTAGCATGAAAAATATTTGAGTAGAACAATTAGGTTGGTTCTCTGCCAATCAGATTTGAGTATCTTACAGATCCAGGTATTCTGCAAACTGGAGTCTAGCACAAATTTTACTCTATTCTATTAGTTCTAACTTCTCTGAAAGTTTCAATCTTTTCTGGTGTGCAGTTCAAGAGATATTNGTGGATGTCCCAAGTTTATTTTTATACCAAGTTGTAGAGCCAAGTGTGGTCTTCAACGCTAGGTATGTCCGCGAAAAAGTTAGGGTTTGTCCTGGGAGAAAACCAAGGTCCAAAATCGACTTTTCAGCGAAAATTAGTTTTTTGTATCAAATGCCCTGGACGGATGCTTTACTCTAGAAAGCTCAAACTTATATCTTGAGTAGACATCATTAAGATGTGCTTATCTCCAAAGTTTCAAGTCTGTATCAATTTTTAATCAAGAGATATGAATGGCCGAAAATAGCCAAAAAACTGATTTTTCAGTCCTGTAGTGAAATTCCAAAAATACCAATGCCTCAACTTTTAGAGCTGAAATTTTCTACACATGTAGAACTTTGTTGGATATATACCTACAGAAAATTTCAGCTCAAACAAGTGATGCGTTGCTGAGATATAGGGTGCCAAATATCACCGTTTGTAAAAGTAGCATTATATAATGCTTTTCGTAAAAATTGAATAGAAAATGAACGGTTCAATATTTTTTAAATCGGCTTTCACCAAAACCCGTAAACCTCTCCCCTCTATCACATATGTTAAAATGAGTCGAATCTGAGAACATAGATTGAGCGCCTCCGGTCGTGGCTTACGTGGAATGGCTCATATATGATACTATAGACATTAAACCATTATTAATGTTTTTTCGTGTTTTGTATAAATTTTTTACTTTCTTTTATTATGCGCTAACTCTTTGATATTGTTACTCATTAGATATACCTTTTTACGACTTCTTTTTTTAAATAATTAAGAAAATTCATGGGTAACATGTGATCATACCACCCTAGCACTCGGCAACTGTTTTTCGTATGTGATTACTGCGATAGACAAAAACAGTGTTTAAAACAAAACTACCCCGAAAATTATGCATCATCGCGTAACGAGACCGTCATCGCATTACGTTGTTAAATAGTGTTTTTTATCTAAGCAGAATCTTTATTTCGGAATTCGTTGTTTCATCTGATACACTGAAAATTCAACTATTGAATCACTATAGAATTATTTCCTTGATATTCATAAATTCGCAGAAAAATCAAGATCAAACCAATCACCGTCAATCTTTTTTCCCTTTTTCGTCATCGCGTTTGGTCATAAAACTTCATCACAATCTTTAGATAACTTAGAATAAAAAGGACTATTATTTTTAAACATGTTGAGGGTCGAAGTGGTGCTTCTTTTGAAAGACAAGTTATATTCTAAATACGTCTTGTCACTGAGAAAAATTGAAAAAACCGTGGACAAATCGTCATCGCGTTACGCTTGGGAAAGCCGATATATTGCAGAAGAGCACTTACTGTTTTATTTCATTAAAAAATTTCTCTAATATACATATTTAATACCGTCAAATTAATTAGCGTTAGAAATTATTTTCTTGCTTATTTTCAAGACGTTTATCAGTTTTTCGTGAAGACACCAGATGATACACATAGATAATAAGAAAAAAAAACGCTTAATGAATACTCATGTATGTTTGACTGCCAAACATCTCACGTATATATAAGTGAATTGTTGTTATTCACTTCCGAAAGAACGACTTTGTTACGATTTGTTTTTTCGTTCTGTCAACTGTGAAAATCGAAGCAGGAAAAGAAAAAAAAGAGATCAGTGATGACACGTATAATCTCATTTATGAGTGCAATAATATGCTCATGCTGAAATTTGTTTTATGTTCATTTTTCACAGCGCCTATAATACAAAGAAGCATTCAAGAATGTCATTGGATATATTTTTTTCTCTCTCCAAAAGAATTGTATATTAACCCATTGATACGAGCTCATTTGATCATTTCATTTACTCATCATCTTCGTATTCCACTGATTCATTTTAACTTCTCAAGTTACAGCATTTTCGTCTTGTTTCGAATTGGTAAGTTCTTATTCTGATTCCTATTCATTAGAAATTTTTATAAAATATTAAAAGCAGGCAACACAATTCTCATGTTATTAATTGCTCGTCGTCATTCATTGTTTGATCTCCTCTCCATTCTGTTCAATTTTTTTTACACATCAACTCGCTCCCAATCCATAACGTATCGGCTGTGCAACGAAAGGGTAGCATCTTCAATCAATTACTTGGTGATGAAAATCTAGTTATTCCCGAAGAAAGAGGAGTAGTCTTTAGTCGAGTTGGATATTACTATGACGTAGATGAAATTTTTGGACTAGCAGTAACTGTACCAGTTACTCAATATGTTTGTTCCATTTTACCGATGGAACAAGTAGAAAAAATGAGTCTGTGTTTAGATCATCAAGATTTGCTTCTTAGTAAACTCGAGGAAGAGACAGAAAATAGTCAATCTTCTGTGTTTGAATTCTTGAATAATACTGATAACAATCGATTTCCTTCTGAAAAAGAATTTATAAAAGGGAACCCCCCCCCCCACTCCTTTCCAGCGTTTCTAAGAAACGGCCGAACGCAAAATCCTGACACTTTCACCGTAGATAGACCTCGGGAAGTAGAGCAAAAGTTGTCAGAGACACAAACTTTGATAGACATCATCTTCATGGACTTCCAGAGACCCCAAGGTCAAAAAATTGCAAAAAGTACCCCCCGCAATTTCACAGATTTCATCCGTTTGAGCTGAAATTTTTACTGTGAGTAGACGGACCCAATCGGAGTGAACGTTTTTTTTTTCTTTCAAAAATTCCAAATAATTCAGGCTGGAGAACCGAAATACTGAGCACCTCGCAAAATCTCTAGGTTTTTTCGATCCTAAAAATTTTGCGAAGCCTGCCAAACTTGATTGGTAGAAGTTACCGAAAAAAAAACGTTCAACCCAAATCACTTGAAGCCTCACCAAAAAAAATTTCAGCCGGATCGGACTTGAAATGGCGGAGAAAAAGGGGAAAAATTGGTTTTTGATACCCAAAAAGCTAGTTTCGAGATAAATGAAGAATGAAAAAAACTTGTAGAAAAATTTTCTGTTTCCGTTTCTACGTAAGTATTTCTGCTGATTGTATGGTACAAAGGGTAGTTCGGCATGGAGAATCCGAATCTGAGGTCGATTTAAAAAAATGAATTATCTACTCACTAATTAGCCATTAATTAGCGGAGCTGAATTTTTATAAGATTGCTAAAGGGGTATTCGAGGGTGGAGAATCCGAATGTGATGTCAGATTTAATTAATTAATTAATAAAATAACTGATTATGGCTAATTAACGTTTTTCCTGGAAAAACTGAGTTAACTCAGATCAGAAAAAAAAACGTGAATCTGAAGTCAACTTTGATTAATTAATTAATTAATTTTTATTTTTCAGTTAATTATTAAAAGGCGCCAAAAATTGCGATAATACTTATTCACAGATAATCATGGATGAAAAATCTATATCTAGAATACATTTCAATTAGTTAACCAATCATTCACTAATTATGAAAAGCTGTTTTTCTGAAGTAGCCAGGCATAAGTAAACTGAATGTGTGAAGACATGAGAACTTTTCTCCCCTCTATTAGTTGTTACTTCTAAAACTTTAGTCGTATTACTTTCTGATTACGAATCTTTCTTTAGTAAGTTTCATCAAACATCTTTTAGGTTCATATATACTTTATTTATCTATAAGAAGAAACAAAAAATAACAAGCTTTCATTCATGGCAAACAATATCAGAATACAAAAGACAATTCGTTCAAGGTATGTTTATTTATTTAAAAATATTTTAATACAATTAATCAAACGCTCCCGACGCGTAGTTATATTTTTCTTGTTGATTGAGACGTTGTTCAGTTAATATTTGTCGACGTCGTTTCTCTTGTTGAGCTTCTTACGTTTTGAATTTATGTTCTTTCACTCGTTTATTATCAGTTAACTTTAGCATTCGAACACATGCAGGAGTTGTACTTAGAACACAACATTGTTGAAGCAGCTTTGTTATTGACAGTTGATAACAATCATTGTACAGAATAGCAGCTAAAGAAGCACCATCATGAACATTTTTGGCAGAATGAAATCGTATTTTCGGACACAATGACCAAATATAACTGTGATATGATTCATTAGGATTGGTTGTTCCACCGTCGACGACTTTCGATAACATTTCATCTGAACACATCTTTTCATAAGCAGGACGGATGGGATTCATTACTGCAGGTGCTAAACTATGCTTGTTAGGATCAAATGATTTGAATCTGTAGATGTGACACTTTCTTGGATCACAATAATCATGATTTGGATTTTCACGTGTCGAACTGTAATGATGAAACGCAGCTAAAATATAAATATGTTGATGAGAGATATAAATATGAACAAAGCATACCCCAACAAGCGACTTTCATTGATTCCAAATCATTGGCATGAGATCGAATAGCTGAACCATAATAAGCAGTTAATTGATGAATTTTATCATCAGTTAAACGTCTATTTCGACCTCCAATTTGTAAACCGTCTTCTAATTTTGCACCTTTATAGTTATTCTTGATTGTTTCAAGAGCAGTGCGCATTCTATATTAAAAAAGTAGATGTATATTATTATAAAGACAAAGATATTACCGTTATGAAAACTGATTTATGCATTGAAGACGTTGAATACGAATTTTTCCATATGGTTGAGCGTCGAGAAGTGCACGTTCATTGTTGGCATCACCATCACCAATGTATGTTGTGTATCGTAGAAGATGTTTTACTTCTGATCGACAAAAAACTTCCACAACACCTAAAAAATTCCATATATTGGTAAAAATCTTTCAACATAACTTCCTCAAACCTGCAGCTTCCATTCCAGATGACGAACCTGAATGATTTTTTTCACAACCGCTCTCGATACGTTCTGCTAAAAGTCGTTGATACATTTCAGGATTGTGCTCTCTAATCCCTAATAAGCCAGAACAAGTGGTGCAGTGCCGACTTAGACATTCGAAGTCTAATACTTTTGTTGGATTCGCTGTTAAGCAAACAGTCGCGCCTCCATGTAAACTAGAATGACAACGACGAGTTAGCCATGTGCCATCAATTGAAAATTTGATATTAGTAACTCTTTCATGATCAGCAGCTTCAGGTGATTGTTCTGCTGCTTCTTCAGCTACAAATAAAACTATACAAACATAGCATATGATAAACAAATAAAAAATAGTGAATTTTACCGGCTCTTCCAAGACTTTCATCTTTCACAACATCTAAAGCATCTGAATATATTTTCTGGCATTTGCTCCAGTTTTCAATTTGAACTGGTGGTAAAATATTTAACATGCCTAAAATTGTAGTCATGCCTGTTCGTTTGATTCCAGCAACATTAGCTGCCACACATCCCATCATGTTGAGTTCAACCATACGTGAAATAGATGAGTGAACCAGTTGTGTTGAATTTTTAAAAGATGTTTCAAATGAACAAGTGCATGAAAACGTGATATGGTACAGGAGACCGCGACGTTGAGTAACTTTTTCTGACTTTTTACCAACACGATCACACGAAGGACAACGGAATTTATTAACCAAATTGAGTATCATGCCGATATTGACGATAATATTTACACTATTGTATGGAATATCATGTGATTCAGATTCATCATCAGCAAAAGCTGGTTCATCTTCGTCTTCAATAGTGGATTGTGTTGTTGAAGTTGATCTAGCACGAAGTTGAGCACGAGATAACTTTAGTTTTTCTTCTGTTGCTGTTGTAAGATGCTCAATTGATGTTTGTGTAGTGTTATCTATCCAATTTGTGCTTGTAAAACGTTGGAATCGAAGATTCTGATCTTGCAATCGTTTAGAAATATATTTTTTACCCATCTAAAATATAAGTATTATTATTTAGTGATGGTAGATCATTACGAGATGCACAATTAGAGGCAATCAAAACACATCTTGAAAGTTGCTATCAAGATGCAAACATTAATATGCCTTCACTTATTTATCATATTTTACTTGAAAAAAAATTCGATGATATTTCAACTCGGCATCGTCTTACTACCCTAGTGAATGTACTCATCAGACGAGTACGACTTGCAAGCGTGAGTACTCGAGATACTTGTCCAAGTACTTCGAGAAATTTTTACACATAATGAGTTTCTGTGTACTTTAATGAGTACTCGGTGTAGTTTCCTATGTTCAGCAAAATCTAATCTGCAACGATGAGTACTCATAGTAGTACTGTCTACAGTGTTTCACAAACGTAGTCGCTAAAGCGACAATGCAACTTGCGTGTGAGAAATTTATGACTGTTTTATTAACCAATTTTTATCCTAGAAAACTGATTCGATCATAACTAAATACGCGTATAGTATTAAGAACACATTAGATTTGATTCGACGGAATATGGTAGAGGTCGTGATAAAACATGGAGTGATGGATGTTGAATAAAGAGATGAACTTCTTCCATCTTGATCGCTTATCCTACACTATATTTTTTTGTGAAAATATATTCTAAGTAAGTCGATTTTGAATAAACTAAAACGTTTTCGGATTTTCATGATTCGCTCATTCGATTTCAAAGTTTTGGAAAAATTTTATTTGTAAAAAAAGAAAGTTCGATCCTATTCCCTGCAGAAAAGTGAAACTCAAATATCAGTCGTTAATTGTGAAAAAAGTAGAAATTCATCTTCCAATTTATATACAGACTTTGCTAGAAACTTCTCCAAGAGTTCGCATGGCTCTCTAAAAAAAACCCTGCATTCCGTACGCAAGACAACGATCCACGAATTGAATCAAAAGTTTCAAGAATTTCCTTTTAATTCTAGATCGTTCATCTTGCATATTTTAAAACTTTCAGATTTGTGATAAGAATTCAGCTAAACATAAGATTATTATCTGTTCTTTGTTTTAGATTGATTCTAATTTACACTTCAGGTTTCTGCGCATTGTGTAATTTTCTCTATTCTTTCTAGTTTCTTCTGGAGTGATTAATTTTTTTATATCTTATGTTTCAAAATTATGCTTTTGTACATTCCTTTGGTTGTCTTTTTTGTTTTTTTACACTCTAATTTGATTTTGTTTTATCTCGCGCTGTTAATTGATAATTTTCACGAAGTTTTATGTAATTTCTAATTGAATAAATACTAAAATAAAAATAGTAGCAGTAAAAGCCTACGAAAACAGAAGCTTCATATGAGTATTTTGTAAAAACCTCTCAGAGTACACAGAAAACATGTAGTAGTATTCATGTGTACTATCTGATATCCTATGGTGAGTACTCAGACGTAGTACTCGTCTACTCAGATTCCACTAGTAGTACCACTAATGAGTACTCAAACCCTACGAGCACTCATGAGTTCTCGCGGCATTTTCAAGCGTGAGTACGTTTTGAGTACTCTCTTAGTGAGTACATTCACTAGGGTACAGATACTGTTATAGTAACCGATGCTGAACGACGTGAAGCATTTCTAAATGAGATAAATATTATTTTGTCCAAAAAATCCAAGAATAAAAAACATCTACTACCATCAGTCATACTTCAACTGATGCGTCTTCGGTTTCCAAACGATCTTGAAAAAGATAAACCTCTCAAAGGCGCAACTGATGTGTCTATTGATGATTTTGTCCAATGGATCAAGCATGTGGAGTAAATGATGTTATCTGTTTTTCATTTATTTTTATTGCATCAAACAAGAAAAACTGAAATACATAAAAAACGAAATATTTTTTTTATTAGGCATTATTATGAATCATGATGATAATCGTCTACTGTATTCGTCACGAAAAGAACAATAGATGCATCAAGTATGGCCACTAATGAAGGGACCATTGACCAATAACCTTGAAAATGAAATCTTTGAAAACAGATGTCACTTGAGACCAGAGTGCGAAACCGAATCGACTAGACAAATAATTCGATTCGATTCGATTCGCCTCAGCCGAATCGAATCGAATACGAATGACATCTTGATTTTTTAGTCGAATCGAATCGAATGAAATTTTAGATTTTTAAAAATGAGCCGAATCGAATCGAATAGCTCGTTAAATTGCTCGAGTCCAATCGAATGAATTTTTTTTCTTTCATTCGGTTGGTAGCGACCTCTGTATTTTCTTGAAAAATGATATACGGACGACTGCATGTTATTGGATAGAAGAAAGAGCGGATAACAAAAGAAAAAAGAAAGAATGCATTCTCTAGTTCGTTTCTTTTTCTTTCTTTGCCTAAACTTTCCTTTGTTAGTCTAAACTTTTATTAATAAATAGTGATCCTTGCGTAGATTTACATTAGAAATAACCATGTCTGAGTTCGACGATGTATCGTCATCGGCTTCGTGTTGTGAAACACCTACTCGTGGTTCATCGTCATCGATTTGAAAATATTCGACAACTAGTCGGCGGATTGCATTACTTGAAGATCAAACTCATTTTAAAGTCATTTCTAATAGGATAATCCTTTGTTTTTTTTAAAGAACACGACACGAATCGAATCGAAACGAATCGGATGATTTTTCCTCGTAAAAAATCGAATCGAATCGAATAAAAGTTTCAAAAAATTACTCGATTCGAGTCGAATAGAATTTTCGTCTTTTGAAAAAGAGACAAATCGAATCGAATAGAAAATTGATTCTCAAACGACGAATGGAATCGAACCGAATATAGGTTCCCGCGAATGGAATCGAATCCGAACGGCACTTTTGTCATTCGTTTAGCACTCTGCTTGAGACAAGTGTTTTATGGATGACATACAATGGCGTAATTTGACTTTTCTGAGATTGTATGAGCCGAAATGAATATAACTATTAGAACCGAAAAGAAAATACGACGAAACATCGTTAGAAATTAAAACATTACAAAAATGGAAAAATTTTCTTTTCACAAATCTTGCCAAAAACCTTAGATTTCCAAAGACCCATCGACCTCGGATGGTCCTGATTTTTATAGCGGACAAAGAAGGTACCTTGATACACCTAAACATGAAACAAAATCAGAAAAAAAAATTTTTTTGCTCAGGAAAGGGTGGGCCCTTAATTTATGTAATTGATCGTTTGATCATTAATGGGAAGGATACATATTTTTATGATTGTCTTATACTAATAGACAGTGTCAGTTGGACACTCCCAGAATAGTCATACGTCGGCGTGGTCCGTTTCAGTTTTTGTGCTTTATACATTCTCTGCTCATTCGAGATAAAGCGCATGATAAATGTCACATTATAAATAGTGTCTTCATCTTGGCGTTCCTTTTTTATTTTTTATCCGATGGTTGAACATTGATGCATTATAATGCATCATTATTCACTGGTTGGATGTTGGCTGTTTGATTAGTAGATTTATTGCATTATAATACATTATTATTCACTGTTATGATATCGTTGATCCCTCACAAGCTTTTATGCATTATAATCCATCATGATTCAATGATATGATAGCATTGATCATTTAATATATTTAATGCATTATAATGCATTATTGCTATGAGGTCTCAGGAATGTTGATTGTTCTGAATATATTATAATGAATAAGAGGAAGACAGTTTCACGATATTCCTTATTTTTAACGCATTGAAATGTATTACATTGAATGAAAATAGTAATGTTGATCGTATTCAATGTATTCATTTGTGTTACAATGTAACAAAATTATGATATCAGATATATTCAATCTACTCTAATGGAGAACAACTAGAACAATATGATCATGTTAATAATGTTGAATAATTATCATGAGTTACAGTTAAACGATGTGAAGATGTTGAGTATGTCTATTACATGACAATGCATTACAACTAGAACTATGTGATTTTGTTGTTTTATCGCTATGTATATTGATGCGTTAGAATGTTTCAATGGAATTATATTTAATGCGTTCGATACATTTTTATTCCTTAAAATTTTAACAATATTGTTATTATGATAATTGTTAATGCATCACAATAGAAGGACATGATTTTACTGATTATCTGTGATTTCTTGTGATTTTTTCACAGTTAGATTGATCTTATCATATTTATTATATTCAATGCATTATAAGGCATTATAGTTAAAGAATTTCAAAATCTTGTTTCTTTTTTCTTGTATTGCCCTTTCGGCAGTCTTAATGATACAATCATGTTAAGTAAGTCCGATGGATCATTATGTTCTAGAATGAAACTCTGTTCTTATCGTACGGATATCGGCATTCTTTAACAAATAGATTGTTTCTTTAAAAATATTTTAATCAAATGTGTAGGTGATTCAGGTTTCACTTTCTATTAGGATCTGTATTTTCATATTGAATGTATCTTCATGTGTATGTCTTTATGAATCAAGAGAATAAAATATGAACACGTTTGCTAGAGACAATTACGATTTTCCTGAGTTAGCATTGTCAATGTCAATTCTAGCAGCAGCAAAAGCGTTGTCGATGGCATTATGTAGTTTGTAGTTTTGCATATTCGGTTGAGGATGAAGCATTTTGACATAGTCTAATAAGATAAGAAATTAATAATCTTAATGAATGCATTTTACCCATACCATGACTCTCAAGAAGTTTTTTTTTGTAATAACGAAACTAACATTTTTGCTCTTGCTGACACATCAGGTTACGCAAATTTAGTAATCAATCGATAAGTTTTCGTTATTTCAGTTGGATGGTGGGACGCTTACAATTGACTTTCATTTAAATGAAGTGCACGATATATTCTTTTTATCATATTTTTTGTGCTTGTTTTTTTCTCTTTTTTTTAGTTCGCCTTTGTTTGATAGTGTTTTGCCTAACTCGATGAAGTAACTTGCTATTTCATCGTCCGGCCTATGCAAAGTATTTACTAATTTGAATATACTGCATAAATAGAGAACTCACTTTTGCATCCAATGCTCTTGATATTCTTCAATTCGTTCTTTTAGTTACATGTTCTCGCTCAACAACCTTTGACAATTTATTTCTGGACTTGAATCAAAGCTTTTTCTTGCTGAGTAGGATGACGATGATTCGTTAGAAACCACGTATCACTTCATATTTACTTTGATGACATCGTCATTCTTATCGCCTAATGAAAAGAAAGCCACGAAGTTTAAAATTGTAATCTCAGATATTAGAAGGAATTAACGTACTTGATGGCGACGATGTTCAACTTTCATTATTATTGATTACTGCTTTTGGTGATAATCTACAATCTTTACTATTATTTCCAGATGCATCAAATGGTGATGGTGATACTGATAAACTTTCATAAGCATTTGTGGTATTATTAATTGATCTATTGCAATATACTTGAAATATGTTCTGAATTTCTTTCTCTATTCTGTTTTCATTTTCGTGTTCGATACATTTTTCATCAATGACTAATTTCCCTGTCTCAGAATCGGTATCAGAAATTGAATCATTTTGTTGAACATCATCAATTAAGTTTTTTTCTGCGTTAACACTTTTTAAATTTCCATCACCCTTTTCTATAAATAAAATTAAGAAGCTTCGGCTTTAAATTTCAAACAACATACCTGCACATTCAAACATCTCTTCGTCAATGGTACTTGAAGCAATGACAGCACCAACAACCATATTCGAACCCACCATTGAAGTGTTTGTAGTAGAAAAACAATCACGATTAGCAGTTGGACGAAAATAAAATTCTTTCTTTTCACCAACAACGCGATGTCGTTTTGACTTTGTCATTCGCGGTTAGCTTGTTTTCATTGACATAGTTCGCGAACAATATTTATCTAAAACTGTGCTATTGAATTGTCGAAACACCAAGTAAAACTTGTGCCGACGATGATATGTTATATTGAACAATGAAGAAAAACCACAAGAAGTCAATTCATAAACGAACGAAGATCTGTGCATTGGTAATACTTATCAACCAATAAGTGGCATTTAGGCTAAAATACATCAAAATAGATGACGCGCAGCATACACATCCCCTCGACTAATTTTCCTCATCAAGGTCACTTTAATTAGCTACTATACCATGCCTTGAAACAATGCAACAAAACTACATGAGATTTATCCAATTGCATATTTTCACTCAATCCATCCATGTATAACAGATAATGCAAGAAAGATGATCTTCAAAAGAATCCCACGAGCAGCATCAAGCAACGCCAACATCTAAGGAGCCTCCAAACCAACATCAGATCTGAGGGCGTAATAAAACCACAAAGTGCTCTCCAAAACGAATCATATATAACAAACGTAGTTAACATAGAACATAATCATCAATCCTTTCTACCAGCCTTAAACGAAAACAGAACTTAATTTGAAACATGAAACTGCCAGAATGTCAAACGTTATAATCAAATAAAAAATATAACATCGGTTGAACTCAAGTACAGGATTATCCATTGAACTTGATAAACATGATTGTATCATTAAGACTGCCGAAAGGGCAATACAAGAAAAAAGAAACAAGAT
>OENT01002760.1:0-18014 GCA_900239685.1 Rotaria macrura
GCTAAAATCTACTCGTTCTCTAATTTGAATCATATTATCATTCATTACTATCGATTGAGTATCAATTGTCAAAGATGCACATTCAATTTTGTTGATATTTTGATTTATTTTATCTAGTTTTAATTTTATGGAATCAATATCTTGTTGAAATGCTTCTTGTTCTTCCATGAGTTGAACAACAGTTTTTCGTATTAAATCAATGTCTTTCTTGTGTTTTTCAATCTTATTCATTATAATTTGTTCAAGTTCTACATATTTTCTTTCAAGAAAATTATCAATAGTTCTATAACATTGTTCACGCCATTCATTGAGTTGTTGACGACAGTTTTCAATTAATTTTTTACTATCTAATTCAATCAATCGATTGTCAATTAGATTTACGTCATCTGTCAATGGATATAGTTGTAACATGATTGCATCATAATGTTCTTTTAAATGTAATAAACATACATTCTCATTACAACAATGACACAGAGCACGAGACATCCGTTTACATTTACTTATCGTACAGGTTGGTTGTGTCATGAACGAACAAATATTCTTTTAGTAAAATAATATTCACAACTAAAACGATATATGAACTTTATTATACATGACGTTCGTAGTTGAATCTTTTCGAGTCAAACACATCTGAGAAGCAGTTTTAGAATTTTACCATATAGAACGATATCCTTTCTCGCTATCCTCATCATTGAGTTAACAGTGTATCGAATCAATAAAAACATCATTCTCAAACATAATAAGTAATAATTACAATACTTGATTCGTATTTCTCTACTCTCCCATTGGTATAACAGTATTCATATATTCAGAAGAGTTCATATTAAAGTAAATGTTATTTTTAATGGAACCTGTCCTTCTTTTTTGTATAAGCCATGTAGAAAGAAATGCAAAAAGTATTCATTCGAAACACTTAGTAGTTGAAGTGGAAGAATATTTCATACTGATAGAATGTATTTTGGCTTCTATATTTTTCTTTGCATTGCAATGGTATCGAATGCTAGATTTATTTGTGTAGTATAATTTAAAAAAAAAACAAGCTTCAGTGAAATAAACATGTGCTTGTTTTAAGGTACATATGATACTTTAATCTTGATGTTCGAAAAGAATGACAAAATAACACGATCATATATATCTTAACTGAACAATATGATTAATTTATCTGCTTAAAGAAGTCAATCTAACATGTTCCTGTCAATACATATCTACTTTTGAATTACTCGTCAAAAATGTCACGTTCGATAAAAAACCTTCGTACACATGAAATGTCATGCACTGTAAGTTAAGAAGATTAATGATATTCAAATCTAATAAATACACTTCTTAATAAATATATGCGAACTGTGGATTAGATATGTACATAATCTGCGCATGTTCCCGATCTATATGTTTAAGTCTTTACAATGGATCACTTTTTAAAATTTCGATAGAATTCATTTTTTATACGATCATGTTAAAGTGAATAGAACTTTTTCTACAACAAAATGTTACTTAGTAAAACAGCTTGTTAACGCATACAAATTGGGGCTAAAATGTGAAACTCACATATATATAGCTTCATGATGCTAATAGATAATACTGAAAATGTAATATCACGAATATTTTGCATCGTCTTTCTCTGATGGGCGCCCTATTTTTCGTTTTCACTGTTGCTATTCACTCATCAGTTTTCATATTTCGTTGTTCATGTTTCTTAATTTAATATTTTTCGTGTTATAAGCATGGAAGCAAACGGTAAGCAACGCTCTGCTATATGACGATAATAGAATGCTGGTGGCTATGTCTGAAATGGTGAGGAGGGCGGAGAACCCAGGAGGATCATTCCGACCGTTGGATCCGATCATGTTTCTATCGGAGTTTCTCTTATCCGAAGAAATCCAATCGGATTCCTGGTTGATATCCGAGATTCGGATCCCTAGTGTTAGATTTTATCGAATCCTACTATCGCAATTCGATTGGATTCCATCGTATGATAAAACAGGCCTCCACTATTGGGATTAAATGCTAATTCGTACACAAATAAGAAAATAGGTTTCCTCCGTCGGATCCGTTACTATTTCCACAACCCGGATTCCCATAAGATTTCATCGGATTCGGTATTGGATTCATTCACCTGGATAGGGAGCATGAAAAATTTCAATCTTAAACTTCCACTGCCTATTTTCTTCGAAAACAAGTGTAAATACTGCAAAATCAATATGAAGAGAGAATGCCTCCATACCATGGTTGCACAATTATTTTTCAATACCTTTTCATGATGTTTTTCTTTCTCTCTTAGTTAATTTTGTCAAGCTTGGTCAAAGCATAACGAAAAAATAAAAATGCATTCTATCGAAATTTTCAAGTGTGACTAAACATCCAAAAATTGGCAATACTTCGAATTTTCAATCTTATCAATTCACGTATACAACGAATTGACATGTGAACATGTCTATTAGTTCTGATATCAATCAATTTCTTCAAATTACATTAATATGAACTTTCGTTTACTGTTTCAATAAAAGAAAAACAATAAAAATTCCATTGGTTTCTATCTGTAGTAGTATTGAACAAGAGCTCTGATGCGGATTAGTACTTACTTATTAATTTTTAGTTTCATTAAAAAAGAAAGCATGCATACATATATATATATATACATATATCACTCTCATGATCAAAAAGTAAAATTATCATTAAGGTCATGCTTGACTGCTCGTTTCAGTCATATTCTCTTCTTCGGTTTGGGTTTCTTTTCATTAATTAAATCTCTTTACCGTCAACTAAATTTTCATTAAAAACATGGCCAGCTTTCAACATGATTGCAGAACAGCTTAATAAAGAAGTTAAATCAGGAATCACATTGTATTCAATTGAGTAATCTCCGAAAGATGAGTCATCTTCAAATACAGATTTTTTTCCTTTTTAAAATAACCTATCAGTATTAGTTTATAAAGTACTATATTTGTTTTTGTGATCATGAATCAAAGAAAACAATCTTATGCGCTACGTTGGACTTAAGAATCATTGAATTCTTATTCACAGTTGAAATGAAAGTGAATCTATTGCAATAGAGAACAAATGAACATTTCGAGAAAAAAAAAACTCCATCTATACTTTTGACATTGAAAGTATATTGTTAAAATGTGTAAAAAGATATTCGTGATAAATCAAAAAACTAATAGACAAATGTATTCTTAACTTTTCAAGGTAAAAACGAATGAAGTAAAAAACTTAAGTTGTCTTTTCATAATTTCAAGCATATTGACGTGAAAGAGAAAAATTATCTTTCAATTATTGCTTATCATTTATGTATCAAAAATATTCTCCAATATCTGTCCATAAATCACAAGTATTAACATTCGATTTTCAAATAACAGAAACTATATTTTTTATTTATAATGTAATATTTTGTACACACAAACAACGGGTATTCTCTATTCTTTATTTCATTTATACAAAAGAAAAGTGACTGTTTGTCGCTCTTCTATTTAAACATCAACGTATATCTAATGTTCTCTCATGTATAAAGACACAAAAAAAAAGAGTACATAAAGCGTAAACATATACATATATTTTGGTTACGGTTGAATACACTTGCAGTGATACGAACGTTATCCTCCTTTCATTTATTTGTATTCACATACAAGACCATAAAGAAATATTTTCTCGTTAAAGTGAGTTCGATTCATTTTTTAACTTATTATAAAACACGATATTTATCATATAATTGAAGTAAATAAAATGAGTGCAACAGATGTGCAACTAGTAAAACGTGCATCAGAAATCAATGTAATTCCACCGAGTCCATATACAGAAGTTCGAAAGCCAAGTGTGGCTAAAGTCGTAACACGTCCAACTGCTCAAGAAACCGAATCGACAGATGAAAAATCCGGTAACGGATTTCTTCGTGCTATTTATGATTCACGAAAGAAAACGGTTCTTGGTCGTAGTTCCATTAATTGGAGTAAGTAAAAACATCGACATGTATCGATGATATAAATGTATAACTGATGTTTCTATTTTAGCTAGATTAGCTGCATTTTATACAGTATTTTATATATGTTTGGGTTGTTTCTTCGTTTGTTCACTCTATGCATTTTCTTGGACACTTGATCATGAAACACCTAGATACTTTAACGAGGCTAGTACGATGGCCGTACGAACGACAGCTACTGTTGGTTTGTGAAATATTAAAAAATAAATATTTTCGATTTTTCTCTACTCTTCTTTAATTCAATAGTTGGCATGGGATTTCGACCTCAACCAGAAATCGATAAAACTCTTATTCATATAACAGATGATGTTCGTCAACAAACACGAATTGCTTCATCACTTCGTTTATTTCGTGAGGGTTAGATAAGCAATACAATTTTTCTTTTCTTTTGTTTATTGGTAATAATCTTGCTTTAGTCTACTTGACTCAGCGATCGGACGCTAAAATAGAAGAATGTACAGAAAAAGACCCAGCATCAGAATTAGTAGCTGGTACAGCATGTGCATTTGATTGGAAATCTATTGTTAATTCAGATGATCATCCATGTTCGGATAATAATATGTATGGTTTTAAACAACAACAACCTTGTGTTATTGTTAAATTGAATAAAGTATCATTGTATTATTTGTTTTCAGTCAAATCAAACTATGATTCTTGCCTAGGTTTATGGTTGGACACCATCGAGAGGTATTCTACCAATGGAAATTCAAAACCTTATAGGTATCTCCAGTAATAAAAGTATATCGAAACCAAACGTGTACATTACATGTGAAGGATCGGTATGTGTAAACAAACAATGTTTGATTTTTTTGTTTGTATTCTTCACTGAATCACCATGTCATTTCTAAGCAAAAATTTCTTTTCAAGGGTACAGAGACGAATATATCAAATGATTCATTTTTTCTTTCTATCCAACTAGAATCCGGCTGACAAGGATATTTTAAGAGATGTGAAATATTATTCATTGGACCAACCACTTGGTACATCAAAATTTGGTGTTATACCAAACTATTACTTTCCATATCGGTAAAATTTTAAAGTTAAAAACAAGAAACTTGTATTCAAACTATTTTCCTATCATAGAAATGCTCCTGATCATGTTCAACCATTTGTATTAGTTCAATTTCTGAATATACCATTATTTCGTCTTATTAGTGTTACATGTCGATTTTATGCACCTAATGTTGAACATGATCATCGAAATATGCGTGGTATGGTTAGTTTTCAATTGTATCGTTCTACAGGAGAAGATAAGCCAAACACTGGCAATACATAAGAAGAACAAAACGACGAACGTTCATTTTAAACTAAATTATATTTCATTTTTTCTTTGATGTATTTTGTAGTAGGAGTTTTTAGTTAATTGTCCTCGACTTATAAATGTGTGACGTATGAAGTGAGCATCATTAAAATAAAACACTTTCTTTCATGAAGGTATTTGTCTACGTCATTCAACTATGAGTAAATTGCTTGACAGTCTTTTACAGTGCATATAAGACACATCAATAAACAAATATACTAAATGTGTGTCGTTTCATATTATATGAATTAAATAATCGTGGTCATGTTCTCGTGCTTTTTGCGGTAAACAAGTCATTTAATCATTTCTTTTTTCATTGCATTCGACTGTTTGTCTCTTGAAAGTCCTTGATTAGTTAAAGAATGGTTGTTATTCATTCTTTTTCTTTTCTCTGGCTATTTCTTACAAGTAAAGTCTATGTTGTAGGTGTACGAGTAGTTTTTTATTACTTTTTCTTCAATACAACGATTAAAATAGATCCTCTTTATTTGCTTTTGATAAAAATATGATGGTAATTATTTTTCAACTCTTCTTTCTCGCCTAGTAATCTGATACGAAATTCAAATTAACATCGAGTGATTGTGTACATGTTACTTTTACGGCTGATTTTTCTTTTCTTCTTCTTCTTCTTCTTCTCTCGCTTATTCAACATTATTGTCAAGTGAAAGAACGAAAAGAGAAAAATAAAGTAATGGATATACAAATGGAAGATTAGAAGGTATAATGCACAACAACTTATTACACTTAAACGGTAGGTCGATTATAGTAGACGTTCGTGATCATAGTAATTTGTCTGTTTGAGTTCATAAGTAAATTCTTGACTAAAAGATTCTCATATTGAACGTAAACAATGTTGATAACGGATATTAACAAAATGCATGAAATCGATTATCCCATTATAATGACTCATTCAGGAATTGTTGATTCAAATTTTTTTAACTTTTTTTTTTCTCTCACTTTCTCAAATACTCAGAAGAATAGATTTAATAAAGAATTTTCACCGTGAAAAATTCTTTACAAGCGTGTATTAAATTCTATGAACTCTGATTTACACTGATATAAGTGAGAAAACAAAATAAGTTTGTTACAAGTTGTGTAATCATTTTTCTCTATCGTATAGAGAATCGAACTTATATTGCAGTCGGTGAATAAACTTTTATTTTATTTGAATCGTAAAACAAGAAGCAAGGACAGGTAACTGTTGCACTGATTAGTTCGTATGGGTTGATGCGTATTTTTCAGGTGAAAAACATCTATATTCAACTTGTCGAATTTGATCATCGTTATTTTTCGATCGAATATATTATGGAAATTCGTTGGAACCAATTGAACTTTTTTCACTAATGCTCTTTTTGGTTTTTAAATTTAGCTAACGTAGATATTGAGAATACCTAAAGACTTCTTTTGAATAATGCTACGACTCTGCATACCTTATTTTAGCATTAGCTCATATTCAACCTTAGGTGAAAACAAGATTTTGAGATTATTTAACATTTTGTCAAATGCTAAAAAAGATTCTATTACTTTAACGTTATATTCAAAGGTAATAGTCAATGAAATGAAAAACAGACATTTCAAAAAAGTCCTTGTTTCTAGGTCCCGGTCGATATCATCTTGTATTATATTAGCATCAATTAAGGTTTTCGTCGATCTGATATCTCCTTGAATTACAGAATGCTATTTTAAACTTAAGGCGTAGTCTATGTGATCCAGGAAATTCGTCCAACTGACAATCATCATATGAACACGTATGCTACTCATAAATAAGATTCATAATATTGATTTCCGAAGAGTCAATTAACGCGATACCTACACAACAGTAGTAGCTAAAAGTGTTTAGAAACATTTTAAAGGATGGGGGTCACTAACTTATGCAATCGGTCCCGTCGAAGAACGTGAATTATTTTATGTCGAAGTGTGAAACAAAGTATGTAAAAGTGGTTTATAATAGAATTAAGTCAACAGTGCTCGTATGTCCTATGGTCAAGTCTGTTGAAATAGTCAATGAATGTCGCATACACATAAAATCTATCTATGTGTGAAAACTAGTCGTTTTATCTATGAATATGATGACTGTTTGGATTGGCTTTCATTTTATTCTATAGACCTTTTCAACCGCTACAAAATCATATAGAAATATCGTGAAAAAAAATTTGACCTCTATCAACAAACCTCAGAATACTAACCTCGGGATATTATGTTACAATCTTTTCCACTACTAATTAATAGTTATCGGCCAGGAAAGATCCTATTTCAATAAAATAAAATCTTTATTATGAATCAGCATAAAAATCTGAGTAGACGTATGTGAGTTTCAAACGTTTTTTCGAACATATGTTTTCCTCGAACAAGTCACCTGAGCCCCCCCCCCCAGGATGTAGTCTAAACAGGATTTTCATCAAAACCGTATTTTTATTATTTATACACGTGTTATTCTGAGTTTAAAAACCATTCCAGACGCTACGATCTTGATTTACACGACTGAAACAGGGTTTTAATGAAATTCATTTATTGAGCACAACCAAACGGGGTCCCAGGGGAATTTTTCTAGGAAAAAGTATGTTCAAAAAAACGCTTGAAACACACATAGGTCTACTCAGAATTTTATGCTGATTCATAATACAGTAGGGGTGAGAATTTATTGTTATTGTTAGTTATAACCATAACAAATAAGTTATTGTTATTTATAATAATAACTATTTCTGGTATTTTTTACTAATAGCCATAACTTGTTTTTTGATATTGTTATTTATAACAAATAACAAAAAAAGTTATTGTTATAAATAACAAATCAATAACAAATAACACTTTTTTCTGAAGAATTCTCAACTCGAATTGGTGTCTATCAGAGACCGAAACGAATAGAAAAATCTCAATTCGATTCGTTTCGTTTTCTGTCTCTGGTGTCTATCTCAAATATACCGATTCGGTTCCTCTATGTTTTCGGAATGAACTTCCTACTCTTGTGACGTCAATCGATCGAGAAATTCGAGAGTTTGAATCGATTTCATGAATGTTCGTCGATTTCAATCGACATCTCTTGATGCTGCTGGATCATCTGCTGTTTAGTAGAATATTCGTTCATTTGGTTATGACACCCCGAGATAAGCCTTGGTTTATCGATTTCTGGAAATTATCTAGGTTTTTTATTTTTCCATTGATATCGCTCTTGTCAATCATAGTTCCATGTATTGAGCAAGTGAATGCTGTAGACTTGAGCTGTTTGTTTCAACTCTAGGTAATTTGAAAGTATGATAAATTGGGCGAATTGATACATTATTCCTCTACTTTAACAATCGTGATCTTGAAAAATAAGCATTGATTTAAATACAAGTGCCATGTGCTTCTAAGTGATGACAGTTGCTGACAGATATGTATCAAGTATTTCAAATTGAACAGTCTTCCATCGTTCAAACAGTGTTCTGAACTTCAATTATCGTATCGCCGCTAATATGATTCAATGGATTCAAATCATGAAAATTTCCTGGACAGTTTATCCGTTTCTATTGTCTTGAACAGTGAAAAACGTGTGACAAAGCTTCATTCGTGAAATCGATTCAAACTCTCAAATTTCTCGATCGATTGACGTCACAACAGTAGGAAATTCATTCCGAAAACATAGGTGAACAGAATTGGTATAGTGTAGATAGACAGGAAGTCGAGTTGAGACTTCTTCGGAAAAAAATGGTTATTTGTTATTGATCTGTTATTTATAACAAATAACAAAAAAAGTTAATGTTATAAATAACAATAACAAAAAAAAGTTATCGTTATTAGTAACAAATAACAGAAATAGTTATTGTTATAAATAACAAATGAAAAATAACAACAATAGTTATTGTTATTGTTATTAATAACAACACGATAACAATAACTTCTCACCCCTATAATACAGTATTGATTTTCTTGAAATAGGATTTTTTCTGGCCGATAACAATTAATTAGCAGTGGAAAAGATTGTAACATAATGTTCCTAAGTTAGTATTCTTGGGATTGTTGCTAGAGTTCAATCTTTTTTTCTCGATATGTGTATATGATTTTGTAGCGCTCGAAAAGGTCTATCGAACAAGATGAAAGCTAGCCCGATCAGTCATCAAATTCATCGATAAAAATGCTGATTTTCATACAGCGTCAAAGTGAATGTGCATGTGACATTCATGAACTATTTCAATCGGCTTGAGCATAAGAAAGGCGAGCCCTATAGGCTTAATTCTGTTATAAACCATTTTCACACACTTCGTTTCACAATTTGATACGAAATAAATCATGCTTTTTGACGGGGCTGATTTCATCCGTTAGCGACCCCCGTCCTTTTGATTATTACATCATTTTTGGGAGTACCGAACTATTCAGAACACAAATGCTTGGAATTTCAAAACCTCTCGGATTTTCCCATTTTTTTGGAAATCTGAACACTGCTGTAGAGAGAGACTCTTAATCGTAAGAGTTCATCCAGGATTTTCATCTTCAATCTAAGTAATATATGAGTTCAAATGATGAGTATCAATCTGATAGTTCAGTCTTATTTTTATTAATTGAATGATTTCTTTAAATTCATCGAATATTTCAATACAATGTCCATTTTCTCTTGAAATTCGATGAGGCATACACTGATAGAGCAGATCTAATCGGTTTTGAACCGATTGAAATCGAAATCTACTCAGCCGTAAAAAAGAAAATTATGAATGGATGTCATATCGAATTGTAAATCAATACAAAAGACTCCATCTTTCAATACCATTCAAACACTTGATAGACATGTATTTCAATGATGCAGATAAAATCTAACATAGGATTTTGATCACAGACTTTTCCAACTATCGTCGATCTGAAGAATCATCTGTACAAAAAAGACAAAGAACTATGTCCCTAAATAACTAATTGAGCAAACCTGAGCTGTTGCAGTATGATTTTCAAAAGAATGATTCTTGATACTTATTGAAAAACTAACGCTTGTTTCTCTACTTTTAAAATTTTCCTTTACCATTCTAGATGTATAATCATAATTAAGATATTTTTCTATGTTCAATAAATGATGAATGCCGCGCAAAGCATTCAAACGATGTAATCATATTTTAGTTTTGATATACTTCTTTTTTATTGGTTTTTTTATTGGTTTTCATTATTGGGGATGGATTAAAGGAAAGAATTGTTCATCATCAACAGAATATTCTTCTGCAAAAGCATCGATTATAAATTCATTTTCATTCTACAATCATTTTCAATATCGAACTGTTTCGACATGTCACAATCATACATCAAAAATATTTTTAACTATTGCTGTTTTATCGTCACATGAAAGGTTAATTGAATATTTACCAGCTATATTTGAAACATGGTTATTAACAGCAACAGTCGAAATTGAAACGATTGTATTTTTAGAAGAAAACTATTCTGGTAGTGAACAATTTATTGAGAAAATGTTCCTTACAGCAAACAAATCTATTCAATGCTGCTTTTTTATTGTGAAATTAAAACATGTAGAGAATGAATATCCACCACAGAAGAAAAGTTTTTATGCTATGAAATTTCTCTATACATATTATCGACATAGAACATCGTGGATATTACGGTTGGATGATAATGCCTATGTTAATATTCCAGACCTGGTGAAGTGGCTCAAATCAGTCGATCATCGACGAGCTTTATACATCGGACAAGGCGGAACGGGAAGAAAAAATGAAACGACTATTTATTTTCCACCGGCAAAAGTAATAAAAGAGCAATAATCATTTCTGTGTTGTTATTTTCTGTTCGGTCTGATGTTTTTAGTATTTTTGTATGGGTGGTAGTGGCATAATCTTGTCACAAAAAACTCTTCATGAATTAGGACCTTGGCTCGATCAATGTTTTCAATCTGAACTTCGTACAAATCATGAAGATGTTGAATTAGGTCGATGTATTTTAACACATGTTCAAATCGATTGTACGAATGCCTACAATTCAAAAGCTTTATTCTATCATCATTACGGTCCTCGTTATCAATTTGGATACGATTTTACACCAGCAATTGTTTCTCATGCATTTATTCTTCATCCTATGAAAAATCGAAGTATATTTCATCAGATACACAGTTACAATTATCGAAAACAACAACGAAAATCTAATTTATCCATATGGAAATCATTGAAGAGAGAAAATTATGTTACATTTTTAAATTCAATGGAATTCGATCTCATAAGAGATATACACTATCAATTAATTGATGCTCGTTGGAAAGAATACATTAATTTAACTGTCCTATCATATATCGAACATTTAAAAAGACTATGGCATCAACGTTCTAATAATTGGACAGTGATCAGTAGCAAATTTCTTCTAGGTTACCATCGTGTAATACCAAGATACGGCTTAGAATTATTAGTTGAAGTGATGCTTAATATTCGTACGGCTTCTATTTCTCCATCACGATCAACTATTATTCGAAAACGATTTCATGTAATACAACCATTCGTCAGCAAACAACACATTGACTATCGAGAAATAACTAACATTGATGTAAATGACGAGGAACATAAATTAAATCTCATTGTTGTTTCAAGTAATAGAACTACAGCATTATTAAGATTTATTCAACATTTTCAACGTAAAATACTCGATCATCATGATCAACAACAGTATTTTACATTGACCGTGCTTTATTTTGGTCATCAAAATTCAAATATCGATCAAATACAACAATTATCAGTCAGATATCCACTATTGATTCGTTTATTGATGGTTAATGAAACGCAGCATAAATACAATCGTGGTCTTGGACGTCAATTAGCATCAGAATATTTTTCTAGTAATCAATTATTATTTTTTCTTGACGTAGATATTATTTTTACAAGACAATCATTAATAAATACACGTCGTTTAATGATTCATCAATTATCCATATCGTCTTGCACAGTTTATTTTCCAATAATTTATTCGTTCTTTTCCAATATGTTTCTTCCCAATCAAAGTTCAATGAATAATGTACAAGACAATTCTGGTTTATTTTCTATTTATGGTTTCGGAAATGTTGCCGTACGTAAAAAAGATCTAGATCGTATTGGTGGTTGGGAGATCGATAATCATTATTGGGGAGGTGAAGATGTTAATTTATTTCAACGATTCGTAAATACTTCAGCTGAATGCAACGTATTTCGTGCTGTTGAACCTGGCTTGAGACATTTGTATCATAGAAAAATGTGCAATGGTATTACTGATAAAGTAAGATATAAAATGTGTTATGATGCAGAGATTATTTTACTTGGATCACAAGCAGACATGGTTAATTATTTATTTTCTAAAAAGATTTTGAATGATTGATAGTGATTATGAAATTCTTTCGTTTAGTTTTTCTTTTCATGCAAATGATTAATATGACATGTCCATTTTTCTGGGAGCCTTTGGGCAAATGTATCTATGATATAGAAATATCGATAGCAAATAAGAATATTCTCTTTTTTTATCTGTGTCGCTTCAAATGTCGTAGAGAAAATCAAAAATTGGAGTTGAAGAAAGATATCACTGAGCATTGTTCATATTTAGTCATTCATTGTTATTTTTTGTTTTGATCGTATAAATAAATATCCAAACTCAAATCGGGGCGTACGTCGGGTTGTAGACTTATGTTAGTGATAATTGTATGCTATTTGCAGATTTTCACTGATTAAGATAGTAGTTTACATTTACAAAAAAAAAAAGAAAATCAATAGTTAACTACGGAGTGGTAACCGATTCATATGAGTTGTTGCATACGATTTTCAGAATATCGATCATATCGGTATTTGTTTTTCCATGTTAAACTAATTTTCTAACATCGATGACTATTTCTATCAAGAAACATGGAATAGAATATTCGTGCTGACATAATATTAATTAAATAATCACGGATAAATTCTATCAAATAATATTATTGAAACGCAATGAAATTACTGTTTGTTATCGTAATTTGTAACATAATTGATTTCATTTTTTATAATTTATACAATAGTTCTCGTAGAGATGAAAGAAATAGCACAGCCAGTCTACTGAGAGATTCGTCAATACATTTACAGTCGCTTGATAATTTCTATATCTAATTAAAATAGATATCATTGCAGTGATTTTCGAAGTCAACCGAACATATGATAGAAATGATCTTGTTGTGTACATTAACCGAGAAAGAAACACCTGAGACTTTGATGTCGCATTTGTTTTTTGAAGTGTGTTGCTTCTACCTTGACTATAACGTACATTCATAATCATGCTTCACAAACATAACTTGAACAGTGATACGAAAGTTTAAAGCAGTATCTATAATGATTCAGAGATAGATATGACTCACTGGAACGTTGATATATACCTTTTACACGACGAGAACAAAAACGAACTATGACTCATGTTGGTCTAAAAACAAGGGCCCTACCAGTTACAACTCCGATTCAATAGCGAAAGCAATCTTCTCGTCATATTGGTTTGCCATCGATTTTTAAACATGATATATTTGAGTGAATTTTGTTCCATATCTTTTGTTACAATCAATCGAAAAGATAGAAATTATTTTTTGTCATTGATAAATACTTTGATTGTCATAGACAGTGATGTTTCGAATTGAGATTTTATAGCTTTCTCTCTTTCTGCTACTAACTACCGACGAGAGGTCAACGATAATTAGGTACGTCACTATAGTAACAAAAGAAAACAGCTGTAAAATTTTTCAAAAAACACGAAATATACCAGAATGTTGAAGATGACGATTTGTCATTCATTAGCTCGCTACACTTGGCTTATGAATTGTTTTGATTTCTAATTTCGAGGCATTCTGAAAATAATTAGCAAAAGGAGCATAAGAAAAAAGAACTGATATACTTCTAAAAATAAGAATTCGCTTCACAATTAAACGTATCCTAAGGCAAACAATAATACATTCGTATTTTCAAATAATTGTATTTACTCTTAATCAAACTGTCTTGATAAGATTTTATTAAAAGTAAATTTTATGTCATGAGAAAACAAACTGAAAAATCATGATCGAACGATTCAATTAATTTATGTGCACAAATACAAAAACAAAATTTCAAATGAAACATTACATTTACATCGATGAACATATTACAAAATCTTGTTGTTGACTACTAAAGATATTCTATGACGGAAGTTATAATTTATAATGATTGCAAACTTATGGAAGTAGACGAGATGATCATGAATATTTCTTGAAAATAAATGATTCAAATTTGGATAAAGTATGATAGACTACTTCAATCTATTTGCAAAACATTTTTTGAAACAAATCAACAGCTTGAAATATTATCTTACATCGATCAAAGAGATAAGCGAAAATCGCTGAAAAGTCAACTGGTCCTCCTCTTGCATATCACATTAAACCTGTTGAAACGTCGACCTTGTCGAACAATGACGTGAAATAAATTAGTACCCAGCTAACCCTATAGCAATCTCTCTTCTATTTATTTTTTTATCTAAGTACAAACATTTATCATAAAATTCGAACTAGACTAGTCCAAAGTTCATTTAGTCTCAAAAGAAAATCACCGAAATCAAACTTCACAAATCCGATGTGAAATTACTGTTTGTTTCGTATTAGTTAGGAAGACGAAGTTATTTTTCGTTGATAAGAAAAAATATCCATTGAATCTGTATCATAGAAATCAGTTTGAATGCATACTTTCTTATTGACAGTTATATTCTACATGATGTTGCAGTTTACATGACATACTAGAATGATCGTAAACTTCCGTATTGTATTTAGAAATTTACAGACAAGTAAAACCTCTCTACTAAACGAGTGTACACGAATGATCAAGATACCGTTGTTTCAAATGCATACAACATATTCTATGATATCATAGAGAACATAGATGAAAAAAAAATCTATCTTTTTCAGATTTTTAGAAAACACAACTTGAGATGATATATGCCAGTTAAATGAAGCTATTGAGCACTTACTACATTAGAATTTATGATCGTTCGAAAAGGTGAAAATCTTTTTCTGATATTCGGACTTCATCTTATAATAAACATGAACGAAAATTATATTCGAATTTTCTCTAAAATTGGATTCATTTGTTAGTAAATCCTAACACGAGTACGAAGATTTAAAATAAAACATAATTGATTCGTTCTCTTCACTGTCTTACTTTTCATTGAAATTTCTATAGATAGTAAAATATGTCGATCAGTTGTTATGAACAATTACAATCAAGTGTATTTGTTATACAGATGCAAATATCTTCAAACATTGTTAAGTAATAAGAAAGTACTTTTAAGATTCAAGTAATGAATATCGTTAACGTAATCGTGATATCATGCCCATTCTATTGAAAATCATGTTTGAATAAGGTCAAAGTGACGCATCTGTCGCCATGTGTAGTATTATCTATTTGATTGACTCATACGTATATAATCGTACCATGTTTAATTTCAACTCTTTTAAATTTTCTGTTTGTACAATATGTTAAATGATTAATTAGACGAAGACATAATTCAATATTTATAGAAAAAATGAATTCACAAATCAATAATTATAGTTTATTATTTAATATTTGCATTTTAACAGGTTTGTTGTACAATGTCAAAAAAGTGTGTTTATTCATCTTTTTCTCTTTTCTTTTGTAGATTTCTTTCTTCTTTCTGTAGTATGTAACTAATCATATTGTCAAAATCAAATTTCATTGAATAGAAAACAAGAACAATAAAAATTGTTTGATGTATGTGTCGACAAGTGACACTAAAATAAAATCACATGTTGATGTCATTTAACATTTTCTACACATAAAAAGAAACGTTGAAATCAAGACAATGACTACTGTCGCTGGACCATTACCTTCCAAATATACTAGAAGTCGTACGGCAACAGCAAAAACAAAGCCTTCTACAGTACCAACATTTTTAACACCGCAAACAAAACATGCGCCTGATATATCATTAGTTAGTTTAGCGCACGATTATGCCTATCGTGTTTCGAAACGGCAAGAAAACTATCAAAAATTTTCATCATCTCTACTGAAAAATAAAAGTTTATTAGTACCAACACGTCTCGCAATTAAACGACAACGAGCAGCATTTAAAGGTCCTCTGTTACAACATGAACCTATTCGTTCTGAAAAATATCAAATCGAATTAGGAAGTTCTGTTGAAACATTAACGGATGTTAATGGAGCAAATGTACGTCCTACAACATCACCAGAAGATTATCTTCGACTTAAATCTAGATCAAATCAAACTAGTTCATTAGAAGATACTCCTCATACATTACCAGCAGATATTTCACTGATGTATAGGTATGTGAAATGAATGTTAGTCATTCGATGAAGGTTAGTGTAAGGTCATTGCTACTTTTCTATATATTTTAATTAATTCATTCGATTTTCTTATGATAAAGACTTCTATATGGTAAACATGGCCGCTTANTACGTCCTACAACATCACCAGAAGATTATCTTCGACTTAAATCTAGATCAAATCAAACTAGTTCATTAGAAGATACTCCTCATACATTACCAGCAGATATTTCACTGATGTATAGGTATGTGAAATGAATGTTAGTCATTCGATGAAGGTTAGTGTAAGGTCATTGCTACTTTTCTATATATTTTAATTAATTCATTCGATTTTCTTATGATAAAGACTTCTATATGGTAAACATGGCCGCTTATCAATATCATATCTCTTTTTCTTTAAATCTCGATTCATTTTTCAGTCTAAACCATGTGAAAATTTACATAAAATAATCGTGTAGGCGTTGTTGTTTTTTAGCAGAAAAACGAGAACGTGTCATCAAAGACTATTATATTTTTTTATGTTGAAACACTTTCTAATACGTTAATTATTTAGAGAAAAACCTCTGACTATCCATCCGATCACCGGCCATTTCATTGTACAGTATGTTGAGGACGGTGGTAGTCCTTCGCCATGTTCATATGTCTTACCACGTAAATCATGTCGAGAAAAAAATGCACCTGCGTACACATTCGGAACAAGATGTTTAGCGGAAAAAAGTATTTTTAATTTAAATCCGCAAAGAAAAGTGTAACATTTTTATCATATAGAGGGAGGTTCACGTACTGCCTGGCAAAAACAATGGTTTGCTCATACAAATCCATTTACGATAAAAGTTGATTTTAATCGTGAACGTGCATGGCCAACACCATTTCACTACTATGCACAACCAACAATAGGTCTTCAAACAACGAAACCTACATTTCCATCATGGTCCATGGGTGTACGTCTTGCTAATGAGCCATCGGTCGTCACAGAACATCAACCGTCTCCTGATTCATATGATACAACGACGGCCTTTCGAAAATTAACTGCAAAAAGTACACCAATTACATTAAAGTCACGAACGGGCGGGACACAAATATCAACGAATCAATCCTCAGGTAAACGTCCCCATCTTTTTGTGTTACTTCTATCTTTTACCTTGAAATACTGAATAATATTTTTCTATTTTTCTATAAACAGATATCACGCCAGGTCCTGGTGCTCATGATCAGAGTAAATTTTTCTCGAATCGCCGTTCATCACCGAAACATTCATTTGGCAAACGTATTCCAGCATCATTGCGTCAAGATCCGTACGTCAATACCATCACAGTCGATGCGAACTAACACTGAATGATTTTTTTTCTTTGGCATCATCTCTTTCCCGTTTTTTTTTGCTCGTTGGCGCCTACGTTGAATAAAAACATACTATACTGCTTTCATAATTTTTTAAAGCAAATATTTGCTCAAAGCGGAAAAACAAAATAGACCCATGTGGCTTCGA
>OENT01002761.1:0-18002 GCA_900239685.1 Rotaria macrura
TATAAAGCTTAAACCAACTGTTCGAGAAAATTTCACTTACAATTCAGAAATTTTATTCATGAAAAAAGAGTCACATATTTTTATGTGAACATCTCTCGATTGTGACTTGTGGTTCCTTTTTAGGAGATAGTGAGACAAGACATGTGGAAAATATTTGTTTAATAATTATAGAATAAAAGTTCACCTCTTTTTATTCTGATCTAACATTTGAAATGAAGCGTTATTCATACATGCGAAAATGACTAGAGGTTCTGCCTGTCGAAAGTCATTCGTTTTGAGAGATATTTAAAAAAGTAATCAGAGAAAATCTTCCATTAATAAATTTTGAAATTAAAAATTGAATTTTTATTTTGAATTAATATTGATAACAGAATCAGCATTCTTTTGTATGCAATGAAGGAGAAATTCTTATTGGTCGATATCGTTTCTTAACTTAACTAATATCGGCAGAAGCCTAGAATAATGTTTGTTTAATTATTTTCAAACTAAAAACTAAGATTTTATCTGCAATAGAGATTCATAAGAGAAATAGAAATGCTTCGCCTGAACTATGGCCGAAATTTTGATATGTAAAATTGTTCGATTTCCTCGATTTTGGACTTGGAAATTTTGAAAAATCTTGGTTGGTTAGTTATAAAACTATCAGTTTATGCTTTCAAATTTTCAGCTAATACTCGAGACACTATAATGAAATCTTTCAATATAACATCACGATTTATCATATTTGCCAAGATTAGCAAATAATCTTATTCACACTACGTAATATGATTTCTAAAAACATTCGAATGTACATAAAAATATTTGATCACGAACTAAAAATTTAAATTTTATAGATTCTATTTGAACAAGTAGCACACTCGAGCAAAACCTTCAACATTTAGAAAATCTTGACAAGTTGTTCACACAAACTTTACTACCGTATGCTCAGCTTTAGCTATTGTTTATAAACAATTTAATGCACAAATATGTGAGAGAGTAAAAATCTATCCTTAGGAAATCAACCAGAGAGGTTACTTATATTATTCTGTTTTAACCCATTGGCTAGATGCTGTGTCCCAATATCTCCGATTTTATTATTTTGAAGTTGCAAGCACGTAAGTACCTATATTACAGGGATAAAGAAGATTATGAGAGTTGCATTCTAATTCTACACAGCTGTTTCGATATGTGATAACGTAATATCCATCGCTATGTACTAAGTCACTTCTTTGGTTTTGGAAAGTGAGCAGCAACTGTAAACAAATTGCACATAGGATTTGACACCATGCAACCATTTGATCATATGCTTCTTGTCTCTAATCGTACATGGTTTTGAGAGAATTATTTTCCTTGTGAAATAGACAGTCACAGAGGAGAATCGATCGAATGAACTATTTCTTTGTCCCTGAATTTTCTTCACATGAATGCAATCAAGTAGGAAAATGTATCAATTCATTTTGAAAAAAACTATAGCAGATTCTTGACTGAAGTCTATTTTCAACCATCAGTGTCATTCCTCAGTATTCTCCCTGTTGTTGGGCTAAAATCTGACTCAATTTTCAATAATAAAAATTTATTCGACTTGTTGACTTTCGCAATCATTGGAGCCAAGGGTACAAGTCAAGATTTAATTACAAATAATGACAGAAAATTGAATACACACGTATGCACTATTCGAAGAAGTCAGATGTTACATAGACTTTACTCGCAGTTGAATTTTGCTTTGTACATTACACGATCGCTAGGATAGGAGGTTAAAACCGTTAGTTCTCAAGAATGGGTGAAAACATGACTAAAAACGTGTCTCTAGAGATTGTTTAGAACTAGAAAGTGCTAGAAGAAAAGCTCACACTATACAGCCCACTCTTCCAAATCCCGAAGTAACACAACATAGTCTTTCAAAGTATCTCTACATAGTTGTACATTTTAGTGGTCGTCGAGTGCGAGTAAAAGATTTTTACTAGCTCTCTTCTCGAAAACGAGAAGCTGCAAAAAGGTTGTAGAGAATATAAAGTAAGAGTGTTCACTGGTTGAATACGTGAAAATGTAAAAGCTCTGTTTTTCTTGTATCTTCAACAGTGAACTTTCTAAAATACGTGAGTGTATTATTATAGAGGGATGAACATCTCGATGATTATATTTTAAAAAATTCATAATGTTGCTCTTAATGAGGACAACAGTTGTTGATCTCTACACTATGCATTCCTATGATTTCCTTCATTTGACCTCCACTATTTCCACAATATAACTAAAATTTATTTCAATGAGATGGGTTAACATTTAGTAGTTGCATAAAATGGAATAGTGAACTGTACACACAGTTTTTATGCGGATTGGGGATGCTAAGATGCTCAACAGAAAGTGAAATTGTACTTTAATCAATTGTATTAGTTCAGAAATCATTCAGATCTTAACGAGATTCAGTAAAGTAAGACATAGAAATGCTAATATTGTTTTCACAGCAGAAGCATATTGTACAGAACATCTACTGCTGGACCCGAAATACACGCTGCTGTATACTTTGCAGGAAAACATGAAAACCTTCCATCTAGTATATTGAAAATTATTTGTAGAAGGTGATCATTCGATAAAATCTGCATCTTTGTTTATTGAAAATGACATGAACACTGCCTTTGTTTTTACTTTAAAAATATCGAACTTCGTATTTTCAACACTCCATCTATGAAAACAAGATATATATGTACACTTCACCCATGCAAACAAAGTGCACATGCACATTGTGTTTTAGATTTTCATTCGAAACAGTGATCACAAAAAACAATTAAACGTGATAGTCATCATGAGAAGTCACCTAGCTCACTAACTGCACACCCACATCCGAAACCCGTGTGTCTACATCTATTCACACTCTATATGGACCAAAATTTCATTTTATTTCATAAAAGTAAAAAATCAATTAATAAAAGTTAATTCGATTATCTTGTTGTTTCAAAGCAGTTTGCAAATTAGCGGAGATGGTCTTCGGGAGGTAAAATGTCGTTATTGTCTACGAAAGAAAAGAAAAAGTGAACATGAGAAAAAAGAGGTTTTGAAAATAAATAAAGTTCACTTTATTGATCTTTAGTGCTTCCGCGAGATGCTGTGCCCCACTATCTCTGATATTATTATTGTAAAGGTACAGTGTAGTGATCATCTGAATGAAAAAGGGACGAAGGATGAGCGTCGATTGATTAAAGATCATTTCATCCTTTTCTTTATCTCACTTACATCTATGGTCTGATGAAACTGAGTATAGGATTTTACAGTTCCATGATATTCAAAATGATCGAATCAATATTTCAAAGAAAATCTATCTTGTTTCTCTAACTTTAAAAATGTTTTCATCATATATTGTAGTAGTTTTGGAAGTATTTCAGGAATTCTGCTTAATCCAAATATGATGAAACCATTTTTGAAGTTAAAAGAATCAAATTAATTTTCTTTGAAATGTTTATCCCGTCATCCTGAGTAACAAGAAACTCGAAAATTGCACACTGCGTTGCATCCGACTATAGACAAAGAGGGACAAAAGACGATAACAGAATCTGACACAGCAGCAGATAAGTAAGATTTCTGTAGAATATATTATCTCGTTAAATTTTCCCACCAATATAAATTTGATTATATACAAGAATTATTGAATTTAGTAAATGAAATTAGAATGCGCTTTATCTTATGCAGATGTCTCGTTCAACGTTAACATTGAAGTAGAAGAGCTCTGAGATATGGGACATCGTTGGCAAAATAGATATTACTGGTATCCTCATAGCTGAAATTAAATGATAGATCTTAGGTGGATTTTTCCGATGCGTGATGCAAGAAATCCGTTTTTGTGAAAAATGATGGAATGCCAAGTTTTTGTACATAAAATCGAAAATTGCTGAATGGGAAATGAATCCTCATTGAACCTTCTTTTTCTCACGTATTTTTTATAAAATGAAATAACTAGATCGGTTTTACATCATTAAGAGCGTTTAATTTTATTTAAGAATCAAAACAATGTGGGATTGAATCAACTTCGTATCTCCATCAATGATTCATTATCGATTGGATATTTCCCACGGCAAAAAACCTTTTCTTATTCGAAGTAATTCAGTCTCAATCTCGGAANGATAACCTTTGCAAGAAAAATATCCATTTTTGAAATGGATAAACATCATTGAACGCATGTGACTAATTTGTTTTTGTTCGTAACGTGAATCGTTTAACTTTTACTTGAAAACTTTCGTTAAATCGATATATTAACTTCAGAAGACTGAGCAGAAGGAAAATATTGAATGATCATTATGAGAACATATGAAACTAGACCAGAGTTCAGTTTAATATCACTCGTATGAATGTTCACTAAGGACATGAAAGAAATTTCGAAAATTTCTCATAACGACCGAAGCGCAAAGGTCAGTAAACTTTTGAATTACAAATTTTGATTAGTTTTAGTACTGATTTTCCAAGACAGGAGACACTGCAATGAATTTCACTCCTGAAAATACATTGTTACGTGATATTGGCACTAGAAAACTGCAATGATCCTCATTTGGTAGATTTCAACTTTAAAAAAAATAAGTTTCAGATGAAATTCATAATTAATTTTAAATCTTAGACTATAGCGACATTTCTTTAATTAATGTACGTTATCTTATGGGTATTTACGATGGATATATACGTTAAAGTTTGCCAAAAATTATCACAGAATTTTAATACAAGCAGTGAAATAGGACAGGACATCAAAGGATTCTCTAATGAACTTGAATATAGTTCATGAAGAACTCTAATTCTACTTCTTTTAGGTTTTACTTGAACAAATAGGATAATTGTGAGATTTACTCAGACGAAACAAAATGAAACCTACACAATTATGTATTATACATCTTTCTGCGTTAATCTTCTATTCTACATTTGATTATAAACTATTTAATATGAGTGATACAGAGCAAAATAAACATCAATACTAGAGACCACAGCTGCAAACGAAGCTCATTTTGTTCATTTTAAGGAATTCTACGAGTTTTTGTGCTCCATTGTCTCCGATTTGATTGTTATGAAGCTGTAGATTGATGAGGGTATGCGTGAAAAAGTAAGGACGAGAATGCAAATCACGAAATTATTGGTACAACCTTGATCGCTTTGTTTATCTAATTGGTTGATCAATAGAAAAACAAACGAAAAAAGTCATCAGTAATAAAACCATCGTTTGGGACTCATCCATCAGAAGTTTCAGATGATCTATTGTTCTTAAATACTTTTGGTGATATCCTCTGATTTTTAACGGTTTGTCATGTATGAATGAAGGCCTCTGTATTTATCACAATAACAATGTCAATTTTCATTCTTTCAAACTAATTCTTTTTCCAAAAGTCTCATCGCTAAATTCATCATAAAACTTTCATCGAATAGCTTATCTTGAGAACGATGAGCAGAAAAATTTAACGAAAACATTGAACTCGTCAACAATGGATAGACGTCTTTAGCCGTTTTGAAAATAAACATCGTGTCATTTTTTACAACAATAGAAACAAGAAAACCAACGTCAGAAACCTTTTGAGTACTTTCAAGTCTGTTTATTTTTTCGTCATTTAGTTGAAAGTTAATGTGAATCGAATTTCATTTTAAACTGGTTGAGTTTCTATGATCTTATCCAAAATTAGTTCAGCTAAACAGAAAAACAAATTATTTCCAAAAATCAGATTTTATCTCTATAATTAACACAGCGATCAGTTTTCATCCAAATACAGAAAACTCAAATCCGAAATCGATCATACATAAAGAAACGTTTCGATTCGAGCGGATCTACCCAAAATGAACGTCCAGCCAAGTATGAGGCAATGATGAGTATACAGTTACGTTTAACTTAACGATAGAATAGAGAAGTAATTAAAATGAATGGTCTTGTTTTCTAGCAATCGATGACACTTTGAATACTTTCACTCTTCTTCGATTCTCTTAGTAACAGACCACACCTAACTGGCAGTTCTTCTGTCAAGTGCTTTCTTCGAACTCAAACTATCGAAAGAAGTAATTATTTTGAGTAAAATATTTTCTGAGTCACCATATTTGAGCTGATCGAGAGAATAGAATAGTTCTCAAAAAAGAAGAAAAACTGCAAGACATGATGTTTTCATGGAAGGCTGTTCAAGTTTTTATTCGAATCTAGCATCACTTGAAAGAGTTAATTCGATCAACATCTAGAAGGTTGAGTAAAATATGAGGGACATAGATACGACTTGTCAGAATAATGTAAGTATAGAGAGACTTCGGAAATTCAATTTTGAAAATTCTGAAGTTACTCTGAGTAATATAATCTCTCAAATCGAATGGATTTTCCTGGAATCAAGATGCTAGCAAAAGTGGTTAAAGGAGAAAGTCAATATAGGTTTAACAATGCTTGTTTTCATAAGAATTTTGTAACTGTATAAGTTCAAAAATAACAAATCTTCAAAATTTGAAAAAGATGATCATTGTTTTTGATCTCCCAGATCAACTTGAAAAGTTTTAAACGACCATTAATCTATAGAAAATTTTTAAGCTACAAAATGTCTTTTCTATTTTATTCCTATTCTTAATATTAATTAGAAAGATTGGAGACAACTCTTTTGGTTTTGAAGATCGGTCCACGTTGACATTGAAAGTTTTCTAGTAGAAAATTGCCTCTCTTAATGTTTCCTGTATAGTTGAATAACATATCTTTTGCAAAATGAGATCTTCGATCTTTCTGGACCATGTGTTAAAATGGAAATCACTCTAATCTTTTGAATTTCAAGAATCAAATTGAAAATAAATAGTTTTTAAATAAGCACTGAGAAACATTTCGAGATCTTAAAAACTTTTACAATTTGTACAACACTAAAATGAAGTGAAAACTCTTGAGCAAACTTTTCTGAGGGGTTCTACGCATTGAAAATGTTAAATTTCCCAAGCAACGCAACAGTTAATTGTTGAAATTGTGAGATTCAAGACTTTATCAGAGAAATTTTACTTCAGAGCGTTATAAATACTTCTGAATTTCTTTTAATTCAATCAAAAAACGATTTCGAAAAGAATTGCAGAAATATCGTTTCAAACAAAAAATAAACGAAAGGTAACAAAAAGAACAGTTGATTCAAATATTTCTTTTCCTTAAATAATGTCAACACATGGATTTATAAATAATCGACATCTAATTCTTTGGATTAAAAAAATCAATAATAAAAAAATGAAAAGTGAACCTAAAATAACATTTAGTAGAGTTGTAAGTCGATCGAAAGAATAAAAATAAATTCAAGTATAATCATATCTAACAAATGTCTATTCTATAGTTTAACTCATTCATTGATTTCTTTTTTTGACTGACCATTGAAATTTTAAAAGTAGAGTGAGGTGA
Source organism: Rotaria macrura (assembly GCA_900239685.1). Classification (NCBI taxonomy): domain Eukaryota; kingdom Metazoa; phylum Rotifera; class Eurotatoria; order Philodinida; family Philodinidae; genus Rotaria; species Rotaria macrura. Next base: position 7,337 of record OENT01002761.1, read on the forward strand.
ACCAAGGAAAGTCTCGTTTCTGCCAATTAAATTCATTAGAAATCAAAATAAATTTTATAATATTAGTTAAAATTTCGATTCATTTTGAAACTTAAATAAAATAATTCGATTTACCTTTCTGAAATTTTTCTTCCGTAAGAAAAAAGGAATAGAATATCTTTATAAAATCGTTTTATTCTGTTGATGTTGACGGAAACAACATGAAAAAAGAAAATATCTTTTTAATCTTTTTGAATCGAAAATTCAATGTTGCATTTTCAATAAAAATTGATGAGAATAAATAGAAATGCTTCGCGTTTATTGTCACAGAAATTTCCATCAATGAAAATTGCTCATTTTGTTAGATGTTCATATCCGAAAATTCAAAAAATCTTCGTTTCTTAGCTTTTGCGTGAGTAGAAGACATTTTTTCATTATTTCGATCGAAAATCCGTTATAATAAAAGTCTTCTATCATACAAAACAGAGAATTGTACAATCTTTTACTACCTGGACATCACGTGAAGCTCAATTTCGAACGAAACCTAAGATCCTAATTTGTCAGGTTTTCTCAAAATTATTCACTTCTATTATTATGAATGTGAACGAAGATCTAAAAAAGAACTAAATTTAACATGGAAATAGTTGATGAGATAGTCGAAGGTTGTATTCTATGGATTCTCTTCGAAGAAATTCTTCAATGATGACAACATTAAGTCTTGGCAAATCGTCGGCAAGGATCATTCACCTGTATGCTTGGACTCTACTGTTGATAATCAACAATTTAGTAGGAGAGTGGTGATCTATACTTAGGCAGTCAACTGTCCAGGTTGCTTACTTTATTTTCTCTCAGTGCATTGGCCAGATGTTGTGCCCCATTATCTCCGATTTGATTGTTATAAATATCCGAACGTGTGAGTTTCTGTATTATAGAGTGAACGAAAATCACAGTGAGCAGGAACTTTAGGTATATTTTGAATGAAAGGACCTAATTTCATGCAACATTCATGCAATATATTCTTTAGTATTAATCGGCCATAAGTTCTCTGAGTTAAGTTAGTATTGTTAGATTATAATGTTTTTTCGGGTGAATAGTTTGAACAGATTAGATTTCTTTATCTCTTAGAAGTTTCGACACTTTGATGTGTTTGGGTGAAGAAAAGCGAAAATTTCTGTAAACGTTCGTGTGATCGATGCTCTCTTGAATTCTACTTCTTAACCTTATTCTTGTTCGTAACTATCGTCACTTTTTGTTTGGTTCAAACACAATAAAATTTTAAATGAAAGATATTCGACTGAGTTAAGGTTCTCGGTGCATAAAAGTAAACCGAACCATGCTTAATACGCAATTGAAACATCTTTACACATTCTTGGCTAGAGACACGCTGGTTACTTAGTCAATCAAGATATTATGGATAGTGCACTTCATACTAGAATTATCCTCAGAGCAAAGCAAATATGTCATTAAAGAGTGATGCTATCAATTGTGTAGATTGGAATAAATTATGCAACAATAGTTCGAAGTCGTTCTCAGAAATCATAATGCCTAAGTGATTAGATTTAAATGTATTCAAATATTGCTCTTCACGAGACTCATAATTGCAGACATTTCGGTTATGTATTTATTTGTGCTTTCTTTCAATCTGATTTCTGCTCGTCACATCTTATGACTAAAATATATTCCGATTAGATTTGTTAACATTTTGAGATCACCTATAACAGAATAGAGGGTGTGGGTGTGGGTGTGGCTGAGCCTGTGTTTTTTTGTATGGGTCTTCTCTGTACACACATCCACACCCAACTCATCAGCAAATGCCAGTTGGTTTGAACTGTAAGCTCAAATAAAAATTAAATGAAGAATACAATATGATTGTTTTAAATCGTAGCTATTTAACGGAAGCATGTTGTCACGATTTTCATCGCTTATATGACAATATAGGTGGTGCTTTATTGAATCTATGGATGATTTTTGGCGATTAGTCGTTTCGATGTTCAAAGTTTATTCAAATGTGCTTGGGTTTGTAAGATTTATCTCTTGCATGTTCAAGGAGGTAATTTTCGAATCTTATTTTTGTACAAAAATATAAAAACCTTTCTGTTGATCGACACCATCTTTATTAATTTTCCATTAGAAAAGATCCGTGTCATGGTAAAATGAAACACTGATTAATTTTATCCCACATGTAAAAATGTCGTTCATTTGATCTTGATGCTTTACTGGTGCGTGTTTAACTGTCAGTTCGACAATATCAGCATTGTTAAACTATACAACCATGGTTGAACTTCTCATTTGATTAAGAGAACAATTATTTTTCAAAAAATCTTGAAATGCTCACATAGAAATTGTAGCACGCTTTTTTGTAAAGAGATATTATCTAGTATCTATTCATATCAAGGTATGAAATCATCAATGAGACGTGTGCAGAAATTTATACCGCCAATCCAACATTACTTCTACCTGGTAATGCTGGTGCTGAAAATTCACAACCATTATATGAAAGTATTGCAAAAGCAATTCGTTCAGTCGATTACGACACATTGATTTTCTATGAACCAGTCAGTTGGGGTGGTATGTTTAAATTTCATAGAAAAAAAGCATCAAGATCTTCATCATGAAATCTTCCTTGTTATATTTCAGTTCGATTAAGTGGCAAATATGTTGGCACAGGATTTACTCATGTGCCAGGCGGCGATGATTATTGTGATCTAAGTGTTCTTTCCTCTCATTATTATTGCATCATTTTATCTGTAAAACCCGTTCCAGACAATAGTACGATACCAATGTTCGATCGAGTACTTTGTGATGATGTTGAAGGACCAACCGTATTTCGTTCCGTAGAAATCGATCTTGCTCAATTAGGTGGTTCGGCATTTTTAACTGAATCCGGTGGCTGTGATGAGTCACCAACATGTGATGAGCAACTCGACTGGGGTTTAGATGGTGCCGATGAATTTTTGCAATCATGGGCGTATTGGGGTAACGTTTTTGGCCATGAATCGACAATAGGAAGATTGTCACGTATTTATGCACGTGTGATTGCAGGTGTACCTCTTGCCATGCAATATATTGCTAGTCGACGTGAATTCTACTTATCTTACTATACTGATCCAGCAATTAAACAACCTACTTAAGTTTATATATCACCTATACATCATCCACAGAAAAGTTATAATGCAACCGTTAACAAAGCTTTAAAATATATTGCTGATCCAACAAATCGAAATATTATTCTTGTCCAATCGAATGAACAGTTTGTGAAGAGTAAAGATGAAGCTATCATTGGTGTTGTCGATATTCATCCTACGATGTGATGATGAATGATGTGGTTCCTTACTTTTGTTTGCTTTTTGTGATGATGAAACTTTCATAAGTAATTAAAATCAGAACTATTTTGCTTGAAATTCTAAAATCTGGTATTTGACGTAAAGAAATTTTACAATAAATCTGTAGTATCGAGTGGAATGAAAATATTTTTGCTTCTAGTGCACTGTAACTTGTGGTAAAGTAATTTTTAGATTTTTCTTCCTCGTTCAAAAAAGTTATTTACGACGAGTTTTACCTATATTTACACTCGATATTCATGTTCAATGAAGTTAAATATTTTCGACATACTAAATCAGAATAAAAATTAGAATTTCACCAAGATTTAGTCGATTCATGAAAAAGTAAAAGCAATGTATGACAATCAATGAATTGACATGAACGATTGGTATACAATATCTAAATACCTATGATGGTGCTTGGGGCATGATGTGATGGCTAGGAAATATTTCTTAAATCCGTTTTTCTTTTCATGTTATGGTTATAAATATCATAATACCAGAGATTTTCTGTGGATGTTTCATTAGTTATCTATACAATATGATTAATGAACTTTCAGTTGATATTTACGTTAAACATCAAAGAGGTAAAGTCTATTCATAGAACGAATCTTAACCGATCACATTTCTAGAATCATATGTTTATTTTAGATTATAGTCATTTTCCTCTGACATCGAAAATTTAAAAATTAGTCTGTATTTACTCGCTGAGATTTTTCGTCTATGAAATTTTCATCAAAATATGTTTGATAAGCCTAAAAGAAAATCTTTAGACAATCCCAGACAAACTGCGTCTTGTTTCCTGAGTTGTTACATGAGCATTGAAGTCTGCTGCGAAAGATTGTAAAATTCAGTATTTGGATGAAAACCGATCCAATCCTTTAGTCGATGGATTTTTGCATGTAATAATCTAATTAGAAGTATTCGAAATAAATTCTCATTCCTCAGCATTTTTCCTTGTGCCAGGTACAGTCGTGGTAAACGCGAAAACACAATAAAAAAAATCTCTAGAAATAGCTCATTAGAAATGTGAGAAGTTTGAAACATGAACAATAAGCGAAAGAACAGATTTGATGAATCGCAATAATTTTATGTAATATTTATTTGAAAGCTAAGGAAAAAATGGATTTTTGTGTTTTAATCCTAATCTTCCGTAGCTGCAGCTAGTGCTATGATTTCGAACATCGAACTCAGTATGTGCTGAGCGCATCTAAAATAAATGTGAAAACTTCGGACTTATGTCCGAGAGTTATGCGTACTTCAAAAAGTGAATGAGAAAAATCAGTCATTCTAGAATGTGTGCACGGATGAAGTATCTTGGTAAACCTTTTTTGGAAACTCCAAAACTACTGATCATCTCAGACATATTTAGGCAATTTTGTTTCTAGATGCAGCTTTTGTGCATTTGAGACTTTTTTGCAGCCAATGTTTTGTTAGAAAGCTGCGATTTGGTTCAAAACTAATATCAGATTCGGAATCAGCGTTAAAAACTGAGTCGATTTATATACGTTGTGGATAATTCTGAGAAAAAAGTTTTTTTTGAAAAAATCCCTGTACCACCCCTCAGGGATGGTTTGGTCAATATTAATATCTATTGACTTCGGGTTTTTACCTTTCGATAGTCCTTTTAAATAGCTACAGAACCAGGTATTTGGTAAATCCCAACACTAGTGGCCAACTGAGACATATCTAGACAATTTAGTTTCGGGATGCAGTTTTTGTTTATTTCGAGACCTTTTTTTGGCGATGTTCTTTTAGAAAGCTCGATTTGGTTCAAAACTAATATCAGATTCGGAATCAGCGTTAAAAACTGAGTCACTTTACATAAGTTGTGGATAGTTCTAAGAAAAAAGTTTTTTTTGCAAAAATCCCTGTACCCCACCTCAGGGATTGCTTGGTGAAAAATGACAATTTTTTCGATAACTCAGCCATTTCTTGCCGGATCCTTCTCATCTTCGAACTCAACCGAAATATTGATGAGAATTCTGTGCACAAAATTTCAGCTCAATCGAATGTATTTGTAAAGAGTTATCGTGTTAACGGCCGGTCGGCCGGACACACTGACCGATTCTAGAGTGTACTCACTTTTTGAGTACACAAAAAGACAAAGAAGTCGAAAGTTTTGAAATTGATCAAGGAATCAGCAATACAAATATACTTAGTGAATTATGATGATCACTTTTGAATTCGACACTTCAATTTTTGAAGCATACCTTCTAAGAAATGTACGTACTGCACCGACCTAATAAAGGATATCGATTTACCAAAATAAGATTTACATTGTTATTATTGGTTCTATCTATTTGCTAGATAAGATGAATATAGATATAGTTTGTATCCGGTAGATTGTAATTGATAACACAATGAATTAGAGGTAAATCCAAAACATCAGCAACAATAGATGTTGGAACAAGTATTGGACGTTGTCCACTACAAAATCGTCTTACAACTTCATTTTTTTTTCGAATTTAATGAGCCTATTTAATTAGCTTATTTGTTCCTTTTGACTAAATATTGAACAGTGTTCGAATTCTAAACGAAACAAATTATAAATAATCGTTTGCACTGGTTTATTATTCTAGTAAGATTTTATTTGAGTAATCAAAATAGATGATCTTTCCTTCTTCATTGTGGTACTTCTTTAACTGTTTGTGGAATATTTGCATTAGTACTCTCCATTTGTTGTAACAATAACAAATACATAATTTCCTCGTAGAAAATGCTGCGCAAAACATAGATTAAAACTCTCATCTTTGGTGATAAACGAAGATCTTCTAATGTAGTCATAGTAGGTTCGAAGCCTGTCTCTGATATTCTTTGAAAATAAAATAGAACGTGATTAAACTTCATGTAATTGGTTTTGAAACATACTGATCGACTTCATCAAGAACAAAATGTTTTACTTTTTTACTGCAGTCTTGAATTAGAACAGAAAACCAACTTAAATACTTGAAGTATGAAACTATATTGAAGCGAAATGGAAGACGCTAGGTTTTATGCTTATCTCTTCGTTGCGGTATTGTTTCCTATCGTCCAGATAATGCCGTACGAATGTTCGCATGAAACTTCGGTCATAATATATCGATATCTTTTGATGAAAGATGAAACTTCGACTTCTGTCGTTTAATACTGCATTTTGGTTATTTTTAGTAATGACGATGTGAGTGTGGTTGTCGGTGCAACTTTTCGGTTCAATCCACAAGTGAAGCGACCCCCACACCAGTACTTTATTCATAACAACTGGGCACTTATTATATAGTTTTCTAAAAAATATTCTCTTGCTATGCGATTCTTGCTCGTCATTTAACAACCATCGTCTACTAAATAATGCACATCAAACTGTTGTGAGTAAATCGAATAACATCTTGTTGTTACTTGGAAATTTTTTTCTGCGTCGTGCGTTGCTTAGGCTTTCTCTCAAATCACATGTTTTTCTGTTTCGTCATTGTATGCTTCCCTTTTCGTCGTTTTTCGTTTTCTTCAGATTCTTTTGAAATGTATATATTGTTGACGTGATGTGCACATAGCAACAGTAGGAAAGAGACGCAAAGGCTGCATGCAGACTGTTAACAAAGAACAAAAAAGAAAGGATGTGGGTGGGTATGCTTCGAAGTAAATGTGTCTGGATCTTGGCGTTGCGTGCATGCATCTTTGCTATTCAATCGTCAGAAAAATACCCACAACTTCACCCGCCTTGTTATTAAACGCTTTCAAGAGAGTTTGAGACAGGTTTCAGGACATCCTGGTCAATGGTTGAAAATGGTCTTTTATGCATCGTACTTTCATAAACTCTTAGACATCTATGTATTCTACGGTTTTCTTTCATATTGTAGCGAGAGAGTACTATAACCAGAATTGGGTTGATTTAAGATCGTCTTCTTCATTGAGAATCTCCAATCTTGTATATAGTGTTTTGAGGCATGCGAAGAGATATGGCAACTGTGTCATAAGTTGGATTTTTTCCTTCGCTTGTTTGCTCACATCATTCAAGATAAAGTGCACCTGTACTTTCACTTTCGANACATTTATTTCTTGCCTTCAGCACACTGAAGAAAGAATATCGTGAGTTTTTCTTTTGCTTTGCTCATTAATTTGCAAACCAATATGGACACCGTAAACCTTCATTTCGTTTGCTTCTGAGGTCCCTACAAAGTAACACAATAAAAATTTAGAATTGAATGTATTTTTTCAGTTTCTGCGTATTTTTTTTTTATTTAACGCATACAGAAGCGCCTATCAAAAAAGATCAAGATTCAGTCAGACGATTTTGATGTTCAGAATCGTTAGAAAACCATGAGAATTAACTTGATTCATCGAATACACATATGCAATTCAAAATATAGTAGGAATAAAGCCATACTAGTACTTTTAAAGTACTGACTATTTCATTTCAGTAATGGAGAAGAGAACGAGGAGATTTATGTTTGCAGTTGACTGTGTTGATATTGTACTCTAGGATAGACTTAAACTTTTGAGAAAGTGAAGAAAAATAAATCGAACCCAAAAATCTTTGTACAAAATCCACAAGTAAACGCAGAAGCCCACAATCTCAATCGAGCTTTTAAATCTAGTAGACTTCAAGATAGATCTGCTACAGTCTATCCTAGGAAATGGCTTACGCTCGATTATGACGCATGCCATATCTTTGAATAAATTTTTTTGAAATTGTAGATTAAAACAAACTTTAAGAAAGTAGGATGTGCGCAGCATATGCATCCAGTGTTCAAAGACGAAAAATTGCTCTGGTAATCGGTAACAACAATTACAATGAATCACCATTGGATAATTGTGTTAATGATGCCAATGATTTGAGCAAAGAACTGAAAACCATCGGATTTTCAGTTACTACAAAAACAAATCTTATATGTGAAGAGATGGAAAAAGGCATCGAAGATTTTGCCGGAAAAATTCGAGAAGGTGATTTTGTGGTATTTTTTTTCTCAGGCCATGGTACTCAACGAGAAGATCAGAACTACCTAATTCCTTGTGACGACGATCGCATTCGAACACAGAATGATTTAAAATTTCGTGCGACCAATGTACAAAGATCTTTGGAACTAATGTTTGACAAGGATCCTTTTGTTATTGTTTTTTTGCTGGATTGTTGTCGTACCTATCGACTGCCAAACGCGTCGAAGTCCAAATCATCGACCTTATCATCAGCAGGCATGGCAGCGATGACTGCAAAAGCTGGTATGTTGATTGCTTTTGCGTGTGCTCCAGGAACAACAGCCAAAGATGAAGCACCAAATGGGCGAAATGGAATATTTACTTATCACCTACTCAAAAATATTACTCGATCAGGAGAAGATATCATGATGGTTCTTAGAGATGTGGCTACTGGAGTATACAATGATACGAATGGAGGACAAATCCCGTTCATGACTGCCGCTCTAATGCAACGTGATATTCATTTCGTACCGCCACAGGAAATCCTGATTCCATCAAGTAGCAAATCGCAAGTTATCTCAGCACCAATTATCCCTCCAAAACGACTTGGTGAGTTTTGTCTCAATCTCATCTGCTTGAACATCAGAAATAGTAAATAACAAATTGGTATTTTCAGATTTCGTTGGGCTTCCATAGTTTTTCGAATAGGTTGACTTCTTGTAAAAGAGTTTTTATCGATCAGTCTGAATTCAAAATGCTGCAGCATTTTCAAATAGGAGAGGATTCACTTGAAATTTACAACGTACCTGAAAAGAGACCTCAAACTTACGTTCATACACGGTGACACGCTCAGAGAACCGTTTTATTGTACATAACTATTTTTTGGAGATGAGTTATCGACAAAATTCAGAGGATGGGTCTCACACTTCGTGGAATACTGACAAATGCAAATGCCAAGATATTTATCCCTGATAGTATAACACGTCTTTTTCAGTATACTTTATAGGAAAATACCCAAGCATCGCTGAAAACGGCCGCCATGGATGAATGGTTACGTTTTTAGACATGTATTCACAAGATACTGTGATCAAAGCTCAGTACTATCATCCATGGAATGACCTTGAACAAGTCACTAACGGCTATTTGTTTCGGATGACTCATCCGATAGTGTATTGATTACATCGTTAGTCACTATGCAGAGTCGAAAAAACACCCAACATAAATGTCACTACCACGTGGTACTTATGTTGACCGCCAGCCCTACATAAGTAGGGGAAAGCGTTGGATGGAAAGGTGTGCAGATACCGCCGCCCGGAAAAAAAAGAGACGATGGAAACTGGCCCACGTGGACCTCGCGCCGGCCCCAACGGGCGATAAGCCTAACTTTGTTACACCGTTAGAACTGATCGGGTTTATTAACGGCTGTTTTCCCAGATATTCTTATTCTAAACATAGGCGTGTCAACGCAGCGACTTTTCGTTTTCTGTATTACTCAATGACATTGTTTGTCTTGTTTTAGATCCACCACAACCACTTCAACGAAGTTCTGACACAGTTACATGGCAATGGCAACCCGAAACGGTACGCAAAAAATCTTCATCAAAGCCGAAACCAGAACCTACACCAAGGGCAGGTATGTTATATGCAAAACGTCAAACTATACGATTTGAAGGGTGGATTTGATTGATCATCTTGGCCATGGTCACGATAAGAAGAGTATCTCTCACCATTTCGAATAATTTATCCTCAAAAGATAATTATTGTTCAGTATATAAAACTTGATGATCGCTCTTCGAAATCTGATTTAGCCATAATGCATTTGATATCTGGTTTCAGTTTTTCTATAATCGAGTATCTCGTGGAGAATTCAATCATTTATGTATATTCTCATTCATTCTTGTACCTACGAAATCTAATTTTCGGATGTTACATATTAACTCTATCAGATTTATAATATGCTTTCGAGAAACATCCTTCTATATAGGAGACGATTCCTACTTTATAAAACTCTAGCTTTTAGTCATTTTTTTACAAGTGCATTTCAAGTCAACCGCTTACACAACATAAATAATATGTCTGAAACATACCTACATGTTAAAGTTGAGTATAATTATATTTTTACAGGAATCAACTCCGAATTTTTGTACAGGGATCGAAATAAATGTAATACTCCTAAGATGAGGACGAATTGAGAAGAGAATGTGATATTTAATCTGAAAGTTAAGATGGAAACAGTTATTGGGGGCTAAATGATAAGATGCGAATTTTAGTATTAACGTTAGCGGCTGTAAACTTGTCTATTGTTGCACAGACGATAGTAAGGGAATGATGACATTAATTGACGTTAATGGGTTATAGTTAGAGCGCTTTTTGAATTTACATCAAGATCTTCACCCTAACGTGAACGTTAAAATCCTCATGTACTATATTGACCATGGTGAGATTGAAGTGGCGCATGTTTAACTTTCATTACGACT
>OENT01002762.1:0-17988 GCA_900239685.1 Rotaria macrura
CGAAATTTTTTATGTTCGAATGCGTTGCAACTGAAACCGCGTCTAGACGCAAGAAATGTTTCACTGGAGACGCATTTTCAAATAAAATCGCACTCACACGCGACGCTCCACAACAGATGCAGCGAGACGCAAAAATAGAAAAATCGCAACTAGACGCGCTTCTAACTAAAATCGCGTTTAGACGCAAAAAATGTTTCACTGGAGACGCGATTCCAAAAGAAAACGCGCCGACATGTGTTTCCAGTCTGAGTCCACCCACGTTCAGACGCAGATCGTGCACAATCGCGTCCAGGCGCATTTTTTATTTACTTTTCATCGCGTGTGGATGCGTTTCACACGAAGAACGCATTTAAACGCACGATTTCTGCGTTTTGTATTTACATGGGTTGTATCAGGTACTTGACTTGTCTTATTAACTATTGTCCAGTTCAACTTGAACAATAGACTATTTCTATTTCCATCAAATTATTGTTGGAATCATCAATTATTGATCATCTGCTACATATTTTCATAGACTTTTTCTTGCTTCAACATAACTAAGCTTATTGAATGAAAATCTTATCTCAAAGTAGGGATGCAAGTTAGAGAGAAAGCAGAGTAATAACCAGCGTCATCAATTTTATCAATTACATCTTGGTGAATTAATAATCACCTGAAAACCAGATTTTTTAAATATTTATAATAAGATGTAAATAAATTAAAAGTAAAAGAGATTCTTTTGTACATGACACGATCATTAGATAATTTTAATATTCGCCTGAATTTACTCTGTGGTCTATCAATAAATCTGACTTTTGATCACTTTCACTAACCTAGGATGTATATCAATTCTCTCCATGCTTCTTCATCATATCAGGATTTTGTCCGAACAACTATGTAGATGTTCCAAATTCAATGATATGTATCAGAGAAGATAGTATCGTCCGTATTTTAATGACTTGTCATTGGCAGTCAGTCTATGCAGGCGTCGCAGAAGGCTCCAAAAAAAATCGGGACAGTTTGTTCGCATAATAATTGAATTATTTCGTAATTCAAATACTTCGTGGACAAGCTGTCCTGATTTTTTAGGGTCTTCTGCCAGGCCTGTCTATGTTATCAACCATTTTACTCAGTCCAGCAAGAGTTATTTTGTGAATCTACTAATCAACAGTTATGAGTGAAAAATGACAAAGTGTGTCTCCGATATAAATAAACATTCCAGTTTCAAAACATGGTTATAGCTAGATATCATCCTTTTCATGTAAAAGAAATGTTTCTTATTAATCACAATCGATTTATAAATGATTCTGCAATGATCATTTCTGCTTAAATTCTCCATAAGACTTTTCATAGACTGCTTATAATTATTCAAGAAAAATATCTATATACACACAATAATAAAGTGTGCCAAGCTTTCATGTCATCATTATTCGTGTAGTACGTTCACTCACCAAAATGTATCACGTTAAAAATATGTCGCCTTCGGTCTGCAAACTATTTATTCATCCTTTTTTACGCAGGCATAGCCGTAACGTAGACCATTCTATCAATCATCCAACTCTTGTCTGTTTGAGTATGGTTCCTCTTTTTTCAGGCGATTTCTTGCTTTTTAGTTTCTTGAGAACAGGCAGATTTATACCAAGATCAAGTCGAATCCGGGAGGACAAGTCGTATAAATTGAACGGCTTGAATCTTCAGAATATAAATAACTAGCTTGAATTGAGGTGTAAAATGTCATAGTTTGCTTTCATGGAAAAATATAAACAATGTATGTTCCACTAGATTCGAACCATTTTTTCAAAATGTTTCGTGCAGTTGCTTCAAGAAATTATCCGCGGCAAGCTACATGTTTTTTGCTTTAATTCGAAGGTCTGGCTAGAAATTGTAAGTATGATTCATATTCATGTGATTTCTTTACCACAGTCTTAAGCGTTGAAATATCATTCATCAATTTAATGAAAGTCAATCAAAATTTTACATTATGAATAAATCCATCCTTTGATATACAGGAAGAATGAATAGTTCTTGAGATGGAAAGCTTTAGGTAAATTATTAGGGAATATATTGTCAGTGATAGATCAGAGGAATTGAATGTAATATTGGCTCTCCGTCGCTGACCTTTCAGATGTTTCTTTTTCATGAATATCATATTCTTCAAATGTAGGGAGCAGTCTAAAAGGGTAAGAAGCCTTCGCATCAAATCAAAACTGACTTTGTACATGCTGTACAACTTCAAAATAATATCACAGAAAGCACGAAAAATTAAACAGTTTGCAGCGTAGTATGATAATTTAAAAACGGTTTCTATTTCGTTGCAAAAATCATATCATATGAAATCGTATCGTTTAGTGCATTGTCAATCAAAAGAAAAGAAAAGCTGTCATTGAATGAAAAATATTTTCCCGATACTTTTTCTTAATAGTTCAAAAGGATTTGTACAGTCGAGTGCCAGTTAAGAAACAAGAACGCGTTGGAAAAGCGCGTGCTCATGTAGAATCAAAGTATTTCTGTCATAAAAGCACAGTTAGTATAAGCGATCAAAGTACTTTCAATTAATAAGAAGACTTTCATTATGCACTGGTTTTTTTTACAAACAGAAAAATGGTATGAGGAATTACTTCGGTACGTATGCAAGATAAAGTATAACTTTATATTTGGAAAAAGTTATTTTTTTGAAGCCACAATTAATGAAAACAGATTCAGTTATGATTGCTTTTCCAATTCATGCTTCGTTCAAGTGATAGTTGCAAAAAAGACTGATTTCATTCCTAGTTTTTGGGCGTGAATATATCAGTAAGAGTGACAATATTATACAGTCTTATCTGCGAAATTTTAATAGAATACAAAGCTTCCGTTGCTGATGTCATGTGGATGACGGTGACGAGTTTTTTAAAGCCTAGCAACTGCGTTCATAAATAACCTTATCCACGTTAATATAGCACTCTGTCAAGAAAAGTGATTGATTTTAGTATTCAATCGGTATTATTCAAAACTACAGCAATGTAAATCCTAATTGCAGTAAGAGAACATGTCCGATAAAAAACATTTCAATAATATTACAACCACTGGAACTCACAGTATTTTATCGAAGAAGTTGCCTACATGTCTTACATCGAATTGTAATCAAAGAGTGTACTCCCGAATTACCAGGAAAAACTGAAATCAACTGTGAAATTGATTCATTTTTGAGTTTACAATAGGCAAATACCCAGTATTTTCCATAAATTTGAAAGAAAAAACATCCGAGATGGATATCATGAAATTATTCAATCGGAAAACGTGTTGTACTTTTATCTCACTCGTTGCGAAGATGAAGATTTGTATAAGTAATGTTCAATTGTGCTCCCCAGCTTTTCCGCGTGCATCTAAGTGTCACCTCTATTGAATTTACTAAAATAAACCATAACGGATGATATCAACAGATCACTATCATTGTTAGTTTGAATTTACTAATCCATTAGTAATGAATAGAGATACCTTTGAGGACGCAAAAGTCCAAATCTTGCATCAAATGCTATTACAACGATTGTCACCATTCTGATCGTATGTTAATAAAGATGTTTACGATTGCTTGTTACAGTACTCATACGTAAGTCATTAGCAATCGTGTACCATAATCTGCCGTCGGATATATCTGAATAATTATTTATCTTAACGAATCTTTACCCGTTTATGTTTATTACAGAGATGATTTTAATAAAAAGTTATTGTCATTGAACGACAGCTAGGAAATGTAGTGTACAAATATTTTTCAATGGCTGAATTCAATACATCGAATAAGGTTCAGCAGAAAAAATCGATAAGAACGTGGCAAACGCTCAATAATTACATAAAGTCTCATACTAACACAACCTATAGTTACAGCAGAAAATAAATACTAAATGGGTGTATCAATCGTAAACCTGCTCTTACATAGATTAGATCGCGAGAATTTGGTATCGTCAGATATAACTTGATTATACTATCGGAGTTAAAATTAAATTTTAGACTACTTATCGACAATCTAGCATACGCACACCATGTATAAACGGTAAATACGATGATTGTAAAATAGAATGTCTTTTCTGATTTCATTATAAGTGTTCAAAAGTGTAAAAGTTTGGATTGAGACATAAGTTCTTTTTTCTCATTTGATGCGCTGTCATGGCGGATTTTTTTCAATTTTGATTTGGAAAGCAACTTAACTGAGTATTTCAAACAACAAGAAAATGGTTTTCGATACGTTGAAAATTCATAAACTTTTTCCTTACAATGAAAGCGAAGATCGAACATACAGCACTTGCCTTGCAACGCACTTAGCTGTTACTGAAGGATAATACTTTTCACCATATACGGTAACTTGCTTTACCTTAAAACAATCATTTTCCAGCTCTATACAGTTGCTCACTAACTCACAAATGTCACAAATTAGAGGTCTGAGCAATTAATTGACACCTCTCATGAGATTCCCCACATGTCAGAGGGAGATACTTCTTCATCTCAGTATGTAACGTAGACTTCCCATCCGTAGAAACTACTCAAAAGCATTATTTCTAGATTATATGTGATTCAAAAACTTTATTCTTTCATTTAAAAAGTGTTTCATGAGGAGAAATACAATGATTAGAAAAGGTGAGGGAAGATTCCGGTACTGAATTGGTCACAAATCAATCCATGATTGATCATTTCAAATACTATACAACGTATAACTAATGCAGTTGTTGTTACGATACAAGTAAATTCACTTAGATCATAAGTAGAAGAAAAATGAGTCAAATGAAATCAAGAAAGGTTTCCTACTGTGTACGCAAGCAGAAAAGTTTCAATATTTAAACCAGCTTCAAACTATTCTAGATTTTCTAAAACATCTGCGAAACCGTTGAAAAAGTTTTCGTTCGAAGTTGTCAATGATTTTCAACGTGTCTCCAGTTTTTATGAAACTTCAATTTTCGCAACATAGTTGCCAGCTGAAATATTACCATTTTTGTTTTCATCCCAACAGTATCTTCTAAACGAATAAAAAATTAGAATCCAATGAAAATGAAATCTAGTAGAATAAATAAGTTATATCCTGAACATTACAACGATTGGATAACATAATAGTTGCAAGAAATACTGATAGGAAACACGAATGGTAAGAAGTCATGACGATTTTTGAAGAATCCGAAAGTTGTGCACGGAGTAGAAGGTTTTCGTTACGTAGCAGAATATGATTAAAACAAGGAAAAGAAACAAGAAAACATGCAAACTCTGTTTTTTAATTGAAGTTGAATAAAAATTGAGGTTAGGATAAATTATAATTAGGCAAGATTGTTTTAAGTTAATCACTTTTATGAAATAAAGGGTCATTTAAGAAGTTAATTTTTTTTGGGCATACGTCTGCAAGGCGGTAAAATGATAATAAAAAAGCAACAGAATATTATATTGATATTGATTCATTTGTGAAGATTTTGACAGTCAAATGATGAAGAATGAAGGAACGTTTCATGGCTGAAAAAACCTGACAACAAATTTTATAGACGACGCATGAAGACTGATACAACTGGTGGCTATCGGATCTGACACTAATCCGTTGAACATTGTCAGAATACTAAGGATTCCAACAACTGCAGACAAGATCCGGTTGGATTTTCTAGGATCCTAATTGGCAGCTTTCTCCTGTGGAATCATAGTCGTCGGCTAATATATCTATCTAAAGATTCAGAGATAAAATACAACAAGATTTATTTTCTTACTGCATAAACAACTTGAGATTAATGCGTTCACCTGATGACTACAATCTTTTGCAATTAATCAAAACTTCACACAGCTTTTCATGAAAAGTGCTCGTTCTATCACTAGATTGACCCTACTCGTTGATTTATAAAATAAAATAAAGCTAGCCATACTTTTTTTAATATGATATATGCTATGTGAGCTTAAATTAGAATTAGATATTTTTATGCATAACTTTCGTATGCGCATCTTGTCGTGCGCAACGTTTTCATAGTCCATTTTCGGTAATAATATTGTGAATGAAGTTAGACAGAAGAACTCTGATTTCTAAACCTATTCTATATTCTGTAGGGGTTATAAACGAGTCAGTTCTCTTGTGATATAAATAGTTCAAGACCGTTTGACAGTGCTCACTTAAATGTCTCAGTAATTGAATTACTTGGTTCACTGATACTCTGGAGCGTTCGTTGATCCCAAAAACGACGTTTGAATTTCGAACCCTGAAAGATATATACGAATCACTCCTAAAATCGATTGTTTCTATTAAATTGGATAGATAAGAATATTGGTTCCATTCTCATCGTACTCAAGTCTACCAGCGCAAAGTATTCTACAAGATAATGTTCGCATCGGTCATGTGAGTATTTCTATCGAAACTATCGGTTTACTTTGCGTACGGACAATTAGTTCGTTTTTTCAAGGTGAAAGAAGATATCGAATCTCTACTTCGACCATTGGTACCTCTTCTGCACATTTCCAAACCTGAAATACCGAAGCCAGCATGTCTTCACTCTTATATAATTCAGAAACTTGGCATGAAGGTTTGTTTATTTTATTTAAGTAAGACGTTCTTATGCGATTAGCGTTTCAGCCACGAGCATTGGAACTTTTAGAGCTGTTCGGTTATATTCCAAATGGACATGGTGATTATATACTAGTTGATGCAACATCGAAGCACGAGCTAGCACAACGCGCAGAAGCTGCTCGTGAATTTCGTCGATTTTATGAAGAATTGAAGAAGATCAAAGACGATCACGCTGGTGTACTCGAATATTGCTTAAGTGTATGAGTTTTAGCTACGAAACAATTTCTCGACATGCAATTTTTTGTTGATTTTAGCATTCGAAAAGTGCAGCTATGGCCACCGAATTGTGTTTTTAAATCGACTCTTAATTGAAAATATCAATCGAAGTACAAAAACTGACTGATTTTTCGTTTCTCTCTCACACCACAATCATTTCTCCCAACTGCTACAACATATATATATATATATTATGAGACCTATTGCGTTTTTTTGGCACGTATAAGACTGTTGTTTTTTGTCTATCTTTTTCTCTATTATTACGATCAGCATAGAGTACTGTTTTATTTTCATTTTATCGTCAATTTTCGTTAGTGATGTCCTCTGCTGCTATTCAGTGAGAGATTGATAATAAGAGAAACTTCTAGCATGAAGATATTTTCCCTCTCCTAGATGAGTTCCTTAGTCAGAAACATTGTACCGAGTTTTTCTCCTTTATTGTTATAAATTAAAAGTTTATTCGAATTTCTACAATCATAATTTCTTTCACGTCAAGCATTGCCAACTCAATGAATTATTAAGATACTTCGATTCCGGCTGTGTTGGTTGCAAACCAGAATGTCTTTTCTTACATATTGATTGGATATGATCATTAGAAGCGTGCGGATGTCATATGCAATGATTGAATACGAAAACCTAATATCAAGTTGTTTGCTATAGAGAATTTCTTCTATTCTTCTCTTTTCATTTCTACTAGATGAATGAAAAGTTCTATCAATCTATATGATTCTCAAATTTTCATTCTGTGAACAGTTTTGAGAAGAAACTAGGTACAAGAGGAGTGGTTCTAACACTCTAGATCCATTGATACAGTCAGAAAAATTTACAATATCATAAAGAAGTAGTGCCGATTTTATCAACTGAAGATTCAGTAGGCTACGCTTGCCGTAGAACAAAGCTTAACTAAGAAAATTTTGGTAAACTTTAATTCAAAGACATTTGAGTATTAGCACACTGGAAGAAAGAAACACCCTATAGGCAACTGGAAAGGTTATGATTTGCAATCAAATAGCGGCTATCTAAAGTTTTATGTTGGCAGTTTCGCGTCGATCTCTTTTTCACTCTTTGAACTTAGGTTCTATTATACTGTTTTCCAACTATATTTCATATGATATTCGTTAGCTTATGCATTCGTATTTTAAAAAATTCTCAAATTCATTTCTGAGGCATTTTACAGTTTTTTATGCACGTACGATCACATATATCTATTTCTAACTCATTCAGTTTTCCATGTCGAACAAGCACGATCGTTTTAGGCCTTGATATATAGAGTCGGTATCGAGGGACAAACTGATCCGTTCTTGTTGGAATCAATAGAATCTCATAGAATCAACATAATCACGAAATCAGTACACCATAGTCACTAATCAGGGACAAATTTGCATCGTATTTTTCCGTATATTGTTGTTATCGTAAACTATCTTAATAGTGGACCATGAAATCACCAGAATAAGACCGTTTATGGTCTATCACAGGCGTATTCGAAGTTCGAAATCGTTAATCTTGGTTGAAAATTACCCATTTTTCACCATTTATCGATTTCCAATAACACATCTCTAAACTCATAATTATTGTTAATCCATGACTGGGTAATTCCATGGGAATCCTACCACCAAATACAAAAGTATTCAGTTTATAGTTTAATATTTTCTGAATCGAAATTTTAGTATCAGACTCATGTAGAGCATCAAAAAGTGTCTGATACTATGTATTTTTGAGCCTACTTTTATACTAGTTTTTCGTATCTGTCCATATGAGTTTCTTTTGCCAGGTACCTCGAAAATGAGAAAAAGTGTAAAAATGTTGATTCCTAAGATTCTAGAAAAATGGAATTCCCCCACTAGATGGTACATACGATTTGATAGAGGAGAAGTTCCTCTATCGACCTGTATAGTTAACTTTTCACGGGAGTAAGATTAGCTGATATTATGCGTCAAAAACGCAAAAATGCTGCTTTTTCACTCTTTTCCCGTGACCTTTTGTACTATTTCATTATTTATTCACATGTTGAATGACTATAAGGAATGTTTAAGCGTGAGATTCAGATTCAGCGTACAAAACTGCATTAAAAAAGCTATTTTTTGCTACACTCATAAATTTTTCAACCTTCATGAACCCTGAAGGGGTAGAGAGATTAGTCAAAAGTAACGGGCCCTCTTTTTTCAGCACTGCAGTTGATTTTGCAATTCTGATTCGCTAAACCGCTTTTGCACTGATAGATCTGTACAAAAATATGCATGGTGTTCAGCCTAGTTGAAAATTAAAAAATCTCGAAATCCTGTACCCCCCTCCAGGGTTATAATGGTCGAAAAATTTATTTTCGATTTCGAAACGTTTTGATGTCCTAAACAGTAGGAGATCTAGTCCTGATCTTGCGGCGATAAAAGGTTTTTACCCAGAAGGTTGACATTGTACAATAGCTCTACGATTAATGATATTAAACAGAAAAGGTGTCCTTTTGGACCATTAATGCCGGAACTGAACTATTCCGCCACCCAATACAGGAACCAACAGAATAGAATATCAATGTTCCAGGGCTAGATCGTGCGCAATTTTTGGCAAAGTGTGGTGGTTGACAACCTTTCTTGTGAGATGCATTTCTGAGTATATTGAAACATCAGAAAAAATGAAAATGGAGGGATATGCACAGTAATTACCAGAGCTCCACGGGGCGACAACAAATTTGTCCCATCCCGTCCCGCATTTATTAAGATGTCGAGTACTGTTAGAAATATAAGAATAAGTGCTAAAACATTTTCAACATGAAGCAAAGCCTTCAATTCGTTTAGAATGACCATGATGATTAACGACCGCAGGAAAACCAAACGTATTCCAGCAACCAGACGTTCGTTTACCCGTATTTTCTAAAACCACATATTCATTGGGCTTTGTTTTAAGCATAATTCGCAATTGAGAACATGTAAATTTATCTGAATTACGATTTGAAAACGATGGATTGATCAATAAGACATTGGAATCACAGGAAGTAATATTTTGTACACGTGAAATGGCAATTGGTGACAAAATTTCAGGAGAAGACATTATTTATTTATTCGTTAAAACAACAACTGCTAATGTCTAAAAAAACAAAGATATTATTTCTAAATAATAAAAAAAAGATCGGAATGCCGTAAACAATAATTACAATACAATCACTGTATCGATTCAAACAAGTGATATATTATCATTGTGTGAAGACAAGCAATCGAATGACCTCTAACGTCGAATGCGTAACTCAATACATAGATTCGCAAAACTGCAATGAATGCACAATACTTAATGCCAATTGTGCTTGTATGAACTTGGCGGGACAGAGAGTTAATTGATCTGGTCCCGTCCCATCCCGAGAGGAATAAGTTCTGTCCCGCTCCGTCCCGCCATCTTTTCATTTTTACTGTCCCGCGGAGCTCTGGTAATTACTGCTTTCAGAAATCGAAAAGGCACAAATAAAGATTTGAAAAAAGTGAAATTGTAAAGCAGCTCATGCTCTATAGAACTGATATCGACAAAGTATTTTAGGCAATTCAAAGACGGTCACACTAGGGTCGCATCTCCCATGAGTGAACAAGCGTTCTTGAGCCCGTATATGATTCACTAAAAAGCCGAAACATCATTAAAACTCGATATCTTATACACCATTCGATGCAGCGTGAGCTAATCTGCAGGTTACAGTGTATCTTACTTCCATTCATTAGTTCTTATAAAATTCGACAGGATCCGTGATAGAGTAAAATAGGAACAGAAAATTGGCTCAATAGGCTTGACGGGGAAATTTATGAGTGTAGCAAAAAATAGCTTTTTTAATGCAGTTTTGTACGCTGAATCTGAATCTCACGCTTAAACATTCCTTATAGTCATTCAACATGTGAATAAATAATGAAATAGTACAAAAGGTCACGGGAAAAGAGTGAAAAAGCAGCATTTTTGCGTTTTTGACGCATAATATCAGCTAATCTTACTCCCGTGAAAAGTTAACTATACAGGTCGATAGAGGAACTTCTCCTCTATCAAATCGTATGTACCATCTAGTGGGGGAATTCCATTTTTCTAGAATCTTAGGAATCAACATTTTTACACTTTTTCTCATTTTCGAGGTACCTGGCAAAAGAAACTCATATGGACAGATACGAAAAACTAGTATAAAAGTAGGCTCAAAAATACATAGTATCAGACACTTTTTGATGCTCTACATGAGTCTGATACTAAAATTTCGATTCAGAAAATATTAAACTATAAACTGAATACTTTTGTATTTGGTGGTAGGATTCCCATGGAATTACCCTACTGCTATTGCTATTGGTATCGGTGTTGGCTTTGATATTGGTGTTCGTATTGGCATTGGTATGGTGATTGGTAATCGTATTTGTATTGGTGTTGTTATTAGTATTGGTATTGTAATTGCTATAGCTATTCCCATTCCTATTCGTATTGGTGTTGGCATTGGTATGGGTATCATTATTAGTATTCGTACTGCTATTAGTACCGATACATCCACTATACCTCCTGAACCGATGACTATGAAATACCTAAGGTCGTCCGTTTTAAGAACGCTAAGAAATGGGTCACATCGTTTGGCCATGGACGTCTTTCAAAAACAAACTAGCCATAGGTTCTTTGACATCGGCAGTCCAAATTTCGCATCTATTTCACTAGAAACCATATTTGAAGTCAGGAACCAATAAAAATCGAGTTTGCAAAAACTCATGCGAAATTCGTTCTCTCCGTCTCAAATTACCTATGGGGAGCTATTTTTTGAAAAACTCGATTTTCATTGTTTCCTGACTGGCCAATAGGGTTTCGAGTAAAACGGACTTGAAATTCGGCCTCCCCGTCTCAAATTACCTATGCGGCGCAAAAGTTTGAAAAAAGTCTATTGCTGATAGACCCGGCTCCTTTTTTTGCATAAGGAAAAGGTATCAACTAAGGCTTTTTATTGTCGTGGGTTCTGGACTGATTACACATATATCGGTACTAAGAACAGTACCAAGACGAATACCGAACACCATCAATATTATTGAAACAACACTGTATTAATATTCTTACACTCCAAATTAAAATCAAGCTAGTGCTTACTTATTTGCTTAAAATGCTCTTTTTTAACCCTTTTCTATTTCGTAACGTGAAAACTGTTGAGGACAATTTAGGAATACGAAGAAACATGAAATCCACCTCGTCCTTCAATAATTTGTATGATTGAATGCAGAAATCAAGAAAGAGTGTTTCGATGTGGGTTTTCGAGCTTGTTAGAGTTGATGGATGTAGGGTCGGTCTTCTGAATCTCCACTCGCTTCATAGGTTGACACCCACAGAGATGCCCACACCCACACGCAGTTGTCTCGTGTCATGATATAAAGAGAATAAAATGATTTTAATATTATGGCTCATTTATAGTGGATGGGTGACTTCGGTTACGAGTAAAGATAATCATGAACAGGATTTGCAAACCAGTGATCGATAGCAGTTTTGGACCACCCTATGTAATGTCAAACAATAATTCCGTTACGGACCAGGAAACGGCAGGATCTTCGCGCCGGAAATGACAGGATCCGGGTACAGGAAACGAGGAAATCCTGCGCCAGGAAATGGCAGTATCCTGATATCGGAAACTGCTGGCATTCTTTTCCCCTGTCCTTCTGTTGATTCCCTCATCTTTCTGGCAGGAAACGACGGGAACCCTCCGGAAAAATCCGTAGTCTTTCCGGACGGAATACTGCTTCCACGTTCGTGGAGGATCCGACCCGGATTTCTCGACTTGGGTTGACATATCATGTTTCAACATACGCTGATAATTACTAGCTCAACGTAAAGACTAAAATAGAAATAAATGAAATTCTTATCCCATTCCCATGCAATAAGAAATGATGGTTTTCTATTACGAAAGCTCATGTAATTCTTCCAAAACTAGCCTTCTCTTCATTACCTTGGTTTTTTATCAAAATTGCCCATAAAACCAAACACTTGAAAAATATTCTGAGACTCTTTTTTCCATGTAAGAAAAGGTTAACGGTCAGATTAAGATCAATTGTGCCTGAAGTAAAATTTAATTGCAATGGAACTATTTTAGTTTGCCTTTAATCAGACTTTTCAGTCAAAAAGACCGATTTCACGAGATTGCAATATTTTTAAATGAATTCTTTGAGTTAACTAATTTTAATCAATCGAAATCAATTTCTAGTAATCATTTATAATTACTTTATTTTGAGTAACTGATTATAACACATTAAAAAGAAGCTGAATTCGAATGAATGTTGTCTATTAGGTGAGAAAATCTGATTAAAGTAAGGCTACTACTAGTGATTTTTAGTCCAAAAGCAATAGAGTTAAAATCTGAACTTTAGCCTTTCATCGTTGGTAGTCGTTTTTGGAAACTAAGTATTGCAGAATACTAATTTTTTTACTGGAAAAAATAGTTTAATAAAAGTAAAATGATTTTAATTGTGAAGCAATTGTCTCTAACTCAAAAAACAGGCTTGAGATTAATAACTCTAAAGAAATTTCGGAAATTTTGAAAACAAATTCGGACATTGATTAGGTTCTACTTTGCATTTGTTGTTTTCTTGTGAGCGAACTTCTAATATAAAATGATTGTTTGTTCATCGTGAATATTAAACAAAAGACAGCTATTTTTCAAGATGACTGAATAAAGTCTTATCTTCAGATTGAAAGGAGCAACTTTTTACTGAATTTGTTAGCTACGCTTTTTTTTCCATTCACATAAACTGCTTGAGTTGAGTAAGAAAACCTTCTGAAATGGAAACCTCTTGAACACAGGTGCTAGAAAAATTAATTTGAGTGTAATACAAAAGGGTTAATCAAGTAACAAAGTTTAATCGATTGAACATCAAATAATTAGGCCAAAAATCAATAAACTTATTATCACTTCAATCGTTTTTCTAATAAAAATACTGGATCTTAATCAGATTCTGTTAAATTATTTTTTCAGTCAGGAAAAAAGTTTTCCCGTGTCCTATATAAGAGCAGGGTGTCATGATAGCCTTGTACAATGATGATCTCTGATCCATATTTCATTTCCATTGTTATTTTTATGCTTTAAATCCAAAAGGATTGCTTTTAACATTAGTCCATTCTCACAATATTTTGTATTAAATACAGAAAAGTTATCATGGATCACGATCGGCATCCTTATTATTGACTTATCATCATTTTTCCATCGTTTAAATGTTTCGATTCACATCACATAGTAAAAATATGATCTAGACAAGACGCGCCCTTCAGCACTAAACTTCCTCTACAGAAGTCGTATCCTCACTTGAATTGAACTGCCTGAACGAATTATCTTACTATTTCTAATTTTTGCTTTTTCCATAATGCAGGCATTGCTATCTGTACATCGCGATTCTACATTGCGAATACTTTCCAACGTGCAATCATTTTTTTCTCTCCCCCCCCCCCCCCCCCCCCCCCCAGATCCTTAATTGCACACAATTTTCCTAAATAGATCAAAAACAATGTCCGCCATCAAATTGTATAGCCAGTCGATTAGAATTAAATCCAATGAAAAAAATCCTCTGAAATGATAATTAAAAAGCATATGATCGTATTTGAGTTTTAATTATTTTTGAACAGATTCTACTCTGATTTTATGACGTCATTTTTTACAGTTGAAGACAAGATTAAAAATGAAATTCCCTAACTCATTGACGTCTCTAGTTTCTTACTTGCATTCGATCCTATGCAATTTATTCTGATTGATTATTCAACTAATGTTTTATTCATTATTTTCACAATGGTTTATAAATAAACCAATTGATTTATTTGATTTCATTGATTCCTATAGGAACAATGTTTCATGTCGAATTAATTTATTCCTGATTTAAATAAAACTCGGGCAACAGAAGGCACCGAGAACCAATCGACTCATATTTATCTCATTCCATCAAACGCATCCACTTCAGCATATTCTCTCTCTTTGATTATTTGTCTCTCTCATTCGTCAATCACCAAATCAATCACTTCGTTTTAAACAGAAATAGGTCTTTCTTGAAAAATCCTGTATACAGCCAAAGTATGTTCTTCATCTTCCTCACTGTATTCAATATATATAGTCTATTGAATCCTTTTCTATTGTTCGGGCTGTTTTTCCTTACTCGTCGTTTACATCACAAAAGAACATAGCGAGAGAAAATATTTTTCGAAAAATTTATCAAGATTTCTTCTATTCTCTACTTAACTTGTAACAGTGAAATAATAGTATTTTACATAAACTAAAATCAGATCAGACTGACTTCTTTTCTTAGGAGCAAACGTGAAGCGATGGTTGACTCGTCAACAGTTTACGATACATCAAATCGAAATCAATCGATTTGGCTTAAAATTAAATCTCCGTTCGACGGCAAAGCACAATATATACCCAGAATTATTGATATAACACCGGGCAATATCCAACAATATAAATATAGATCAAGGTTCTCTTTCCTTTGTTGCAAGTTTTCATGTCAACTTTTTTCATTCAATCTTTTTCGTTGCTAGACCAATGCAATTATTTTTATCACTATGCTGTATTTTATCCATATTAGCAATTATTCTTTGTATTCTAGCAGCTATTATTGTACCTTTAATTTTAATTCGAAACAAATCAAACAAAGCAATCGTGCCTTATTCAAGTTAGGTTTTACTTGTTTTCGTAATTTTCAATCAATTTCAGAAGTAGCAACAAATTCAAAAACGAATTCATTCTTTTCGAAATAGAATAAATATCGCTTCTCTCTCATTAGATCTACGATTAGATGTATTCGTAAGAGCAGCCCGATGAAACTCGTCGAACCGTAATTACCTAAGTTTTTTTCTCGAGCTTGATTTATTCTAAAGTCTTTTCCTCTTTTCATTCATTTTCTTCACTTTCCCGAGTAATCATATTCTTCAAAAAAGTCCCTAATGAAATGAATATTTTCGATGATACTTCCTTAATCGTCCACTAGTTGAACTTCATTGTAATCTTGTACTTGATGCGTCAAAACTTGTTCAGCCTTCAATCTTCTTGAATTATTCGAACAAAGAATTGATAGATCATCCTGAGTTTCGTATGATGAGATGGACTACTCCAATCTCTGCGAAGTTCTGTCGATCGATTTTAAAAGCAGCAGAAGAGAATTTTTAAGAGGTTCTGTTCTTTGGTTCGCTACTTGAAACTTTTATCTTATCTACGTATTAGTGCTTTTTTATCTCTCTTCAAAAGTTATGAATAAACTCGCAAAACTCTTGTTACTTTGAATTCAAGTCGCCCCTAAATTTTCTTTTAGTAGACTTGTCAAAGTCTTAGAGAAAATCTTACTCAATGAAAGAAGAATAACTAATATGATCTACTAGAAACTAAATAATGCCCTCGTCTAGAGTATTTCAATATCTCTCTCTCTCTCTCTCTCTATATATATATATATATATATATAATGTTCAGTGTCTGTATGTTTCGTTGTGCCGGGTCAAAGGCTGAAGGTCAAGATTCTTAGAACTTCCAAGAGCTTTCTGGATACATGGGGCACTAACTATAGGTTTCTAGAGTCTTTTGGAACTTTCTAGATTTCAATCAAAGTTTCAATGAGGACCGTGCGGATACATTAAAGATCAAGGTTAGAGGTAAAAAATAAAAGGTGAAACCGGATGCTGCCGTTTCTAGACTCTTCTAGAAGTATGAAGACTTTCAGAATTTTACAAAGTCAAATAGAATTTTCTATGATCTCTTATAACGATCTGGCACGTACTGCAATTTTCTATAACTTTCAGTGGCCCTACGCTATGAGTGATCAAGAATGGTCTCGAAGGCTCTAGGACCTGATCCAATGGTATAAGGCTAGAAGAAGATAATCTATCTATATATAAAGCGAAGCTTCTGATCGTCGATTATGGGATCAAGGTTAAAGCATAGATGAGAAACTGTACATGAAAGCCAGTCGTGCAGTATGCACGGGATCTAGCTGGTATTCAATATAGTTCAAGCTTTTATCAAGATTTATTTGAACGATAAATGAAGAGATACAAATCTTGTTTATAAAAATCTTTAAAACAGGTTTCCTTCAATCAGATGCAACACTTCTAAGACGTCTTTTTCAAAACAACTTATTGAACAAGGTAATTATCCTCTTTTCGATATATACCATGTAGTTATGGCCGCCGAAATGTTGTACATTAAAAGATACTGTGCAAGTTTACACGTCTATCCGAGTTTTTCAACAATTCTTTTATGTTGTTTGAACTCAATATCTGTACTCATGAAAATTATGCAAAACACAAAATAACTCTGGCTTAAGTTGAATTTACTGCACTACCCAGCGTATCTTACATAAGATGTCTTGCACATTGCATTCAATTCACATGAATAGAATTTTGTCAAGATCCGAATGTCATAGCCTGATGAGACAATTAGGATTGTGTATTACGTTTCGGGTTGAAATATTCCGAATTTTGTGTATGGTGCAAAACTGTTGGCACTTCTTGCAGATTTATTCGAATAAAATGAGCTGAATTCTATTGAACGAAGTGAGATCGTACGACTGATGAAAGATACGAAAACATTCGATCTTAGTCGAAGTCAACGTTTCGAGAGAGACCGGTCGACAAGAGAATAAATTCGGCATCATCTTCTTGAAGAAAATAAGACAAACGCTGTTCTCATCGGATATTCTTCGACACGACAAATAGACTAGTTCGAAGATCAACAGAAAAATCTTCTTGTGCAAAGACGCAACGCTGTTATTTCATTGACTGTCATTATTATGACAACTCTTCAATGATATAAGACAAATCTCCAGAAAATATTGATCGATAAATAAACTCTTACTAACTTATATAAACGCTGTTGTGGAGAGAAATAGAAAAAACTTCGAATAAAGACTCTGAAGTAAGGATGGAGACCATTGTCTTTTCAAATTTTACATTGTGTCATGTGCAGATTGGCAGGGAAAAGAAAATTTTCCACTAAAATCCTATCATTCAGTGAAGACGACACTGTCTGCTAGCGCATCGTCAATTGAAAACAGATACATAGAATGGGACATTCTCATTAATCAAAGATTACTTCCAATAAGGAAACTTGCGGTATATCTCTCTCAATAGATTCTGCTTCAAAAACTATTCAGCCGCTACGATAAAGCTTAACGATTTCTCATTTAATACAGAGCTGCACGTTTACCAATATTTTTTGGAGATTTGATCTTATACTATTGAAGAGTTGTCATAATAATGACAGTCAATGAAATAACAGCGTTGCGTCTTTGCAC
>OENT01002763.1:0-17986 GCA_900239685.1 Rotaria macrura
TATATTTAACACCCATTCGTTCTGCAATAATAGCACATATTGATAGAGCAACTATTATAAATGAGCAAATTTATTTCGTTTGGTTCACAGTTTTTCTATACCGTATCTGGGGGCATGACTTCTGGCAAAGGAAGAATATATTTCTGATGAAATGTTTTAATGATCATCAAATGACAATCTTCTCAATCTATTGGAAAATTAGGACGAAGAGTTTTTTTATCACAAACACGTCGTTTCAATGGATCAACATTAGTCCATATTAATTAACATACCTCATTCTTCTAGTAGTAGAAGCGAGTTTACCCTTTGAATCTCTTCAAATCTTTGTGTTTAATTCTATAACATGTAAAAGCGAATTTCGTTCTTCGAGAGTCATGCCGGAGGCTTTATCACCTACTGGTGACTTTTCCACGTTTCAGTTTTTATGTCATGTTCAAAAACTATAGACGGTGAATCGCATTAAAAGTGAAAGTGGGATCAATATTTCTATGGTGAAGGGACCACCTCAACGTTTTCCTAAACATCATAAACAACTTTAGTAGGGCACTTGCATTTTCAACTTTATCAATGCCATCAGAATTGACGAAAGCTGCAATCGGACGAAGATTTTTCTCTGTTTCCGATGATGCTTTCAAATTACTCGGTACCATTGATGTACACAATTCCTTAAAGAAAAAAAGATTCATGCGTTTCAGAATCTGAATAATTTTGTTTTGAATAGAATGAATGCGATATCGAAAACAGTTGATAAGTCTAGTCTCATAGATATATCATCAGATTCTGAATCTGAATCCGACGATAAATTAACATTTGACAGCTTAGTGGATCTAAAATATGTAGGAAGTGATAGTGATGATGAATCAGATATTTATAGAGTCAATAATGTAAAGGAAAATTCTTTACATGGCATGCGAATAGTGGTAGAATTCTCAAGTTAGAATTAAACTTAAAGTAAGATCCATGACCAGAAATAATAATGACTTTCAAGTTTTCAGATCATTTAAGTCATTTAGATCATTTAGATCACTTAGATCATTTAGATCATTTAGATCATTAAAGTCATAAAGTCAGTTGTTTCCCCCTTGGTCGATTTCCAGGATTTGCTTCATTTTCATAGGCTCCATCAGCACCCAGTTAAAAACTATCAAACTATGGGGGATTGTAGTAGATTATAATTGGATTTTTCTGCATCGAAATCCAAATTATAATCGATTGAAATCGTGGAAACCAACGATAATTTGATTTTTAATCAAACAACAATCATAAAAATCAAGTAAAATTTTATTAGATTCGAAATTATACTTGATTTAAATGATTATTTTTGATTAAAAATCAAATTCTCTCGGATTTGGAAAATTTCAATCGATTATAATTTTAGTTTGTTGCACAAAAATCCGATGATAATGTCATAGGCTCTCATAAAATCTGACAATTTTTCACAGGGTTACGATATGCGAAGAATTCTCCTCTACATCACACTCTAAAAAAAATAAGAGCTTTAACGAACCCCCCAAAAAGGTTCGGTAGATGAAAAAAAGTTTGCAAATGTGTTGAAAGTTCTAAAACAAGAATAAAAAATATACGGAACCTTTAAAGGATCTGACCATGTGCACGCAACCAGATCCTTTGTTCTTCGAAACCTTTTTAAGTTCGGTAGAGGAAAAAAAGGTTTCGTAGGCAAATACGAAACTCGAAAATTTTCGTAGTAAATATAATGGTTTCATGCAAAACTCAATACGAAATCATGAGGTTTACTCAAGGGGGAAAAAGCAGACTTCTGTACTTTTTGGTACTTCTTGGTACTTCTCAGTGCTTCTTGGTATTTCTGTCTACCTCGGCAATCATTTAAACTATTTCACTATTTTCAGTTAATATAAATGATTCTCCCATTACACCAGATGTTATTAGTTCTGATCAAATATCCGTGGAGAAAAATAGATGAAATCAAATCATATAGAAAACTGAAAGAGTTACAAGAATGCGCGAAAAGACTTGAGCTTTTTCAATAATTAATGTAGAGCATTAAAGAGACACTATTACATTTTTCAATAGATCTCCACCAACGACCAACTATAAGGCTCTTCTCTAAGGACTGTTGCTTATTCTGCGTTATGCGTTAATGAGATCAAACAATTGATTGATGAAAAAAAAACACTGAAAACGAGCCTGGTGATTGCTGATTTTTGGTCCCTCTATATTTATATTCTGCCTACCATATTTGAGGAACCTTAAGCCTCCCCACTCAAAAACCGATGCCAGCTAAGATATGTCCAAATGACATGAACTTTACAGAAAATGTAGTACCTCTAGTGAAGTAGCTATTACAAAATTTTCAGCCCATTATCATGATGTTTATGGAAGATATTGACCGCGCAAAGATCAAAAATAGCTCATTAGGCTACCAGAATTTCTTGGTCCAGGTTTATGTCATATATGTAACTCTTTTTGTTTGAAAGAGCGTGTCGGGACTCAGGGCATCGCATTTCTATTCTAAATTCTTATTTTCAAGCGAAAAGAAGAAATCATAATTTCAATGACTAAAAAACTCTGAAAAATAGAGAAGGGGATTTCTAATGATGTTACCTTATATGATAATAAAAAGTTTAATTTAAAAAATGGGGATCTGTGGTGCCTTGCATCTTGGCCTGTTCTTTGCAACAAAAAACAATATCAGCACAATCTCAGTCAGATTATAACGTGAAACACGATACACCTGTTTCGCTAATTCACTTAATTTACAGTTTAGAACATCAACAAGAAAATAATCCTAATAAATTCCAACTTGATGTTATTTATAATTAATCTCTGATAGACCTCTGAACTCTGTCCATCACAATCTATAGGGGGACGAGGGGGTGCAAATTTCTACCCTATATACTTCACTACTCCTCTCAAATCGTGTTTCACAAAATTAAATTCGTAACATGAATCTAGTCAGGGAAATTTGGGTTTTGCGTCTTATTTATCATGAACTCAGAAAAAACAAAAAATATTTCCTGCTTTTACCAAAAACAGTTTATTTTGCTAGTAGGGGATGAAAAAGTGTTAGAATATTTTTTGGGAAGAGGAGGCGCAGAGCAAAACATTCTCCCGCTAATGAAAGACCAGATTGTGGACTATCTTCACATGTATTTATCTCAATTTCGAAGCTTCTGAAGAAAATTAACTGTTTCTTTTATAGCAGGAGGAGTTCGAACGGTGCTAACTGTCGTTACCTGTGTTGTCATCTATTCATTTTTTAGGTTGTCTCTTACGCTGTGCTGCCATTCTCTTGCTATTGTGCTCTTCGCGAACGTTGTTGAAAGTCATTATCATATAGTTACTACAAGAAGATGTCCATTTTTTGAGTCGGGGTGTGTTTTTGTTAAGTCTTTGAATTTTGAAATTATATTCTAATCTCAGTTGGATAAATCAAAATCTTGCATCGTTAAATTAGATTTCTTTGCATCTTGTACACTGTAAGAAAAAAATCTTAGAATAATAAACCCTACGAAAAGAGTTTATGCCAGTCCTAAACCCTTCACTGTATATTAATAAACCCTTTTTCCGTATTTGAGCTTCTCGAAAACCCTTAAAGGGTTTAGGAAGCTGTCAATAAACGATAAAAGGGTTTAATAATATACAGTGAAGGGTTTATGACTGCCATAAACCCTTTTCGCAGGGTTTATTATCCTAAGACTATTTTTACAGTGTATAATAGAACTATCAAGAAGAATAATAATCAATTCTATTGATATTGTTTATCCGGCATTGAGCTAGCCGCATATAAAGGCATCTCAAAGGGGCTTAAATTCAAGCATAAATAGGTATCAAAAAAATCTACTCATCATTATTTATTTTTTGGTAGAACACTTATTGACAGACTGCATTGCTAGAGGCAAAAGTGGCAAAGTATACATCTTCCCAAACTTAGTTTGTTTTCTATCGAAAATACGTGTGCTCTCTAAAGTTTTGTGAATTTAGCTAAATTTTAATTAAAGTTGAGCATAAAGCAGCATAATCCGTCAATCTAAATTTTCCAGTTTCAGCTTTTCAAGTATTTTGAAAACTATTTAGTTTCACCTGACACTATTTACATAAGAAATCAGTGTGTCAGTTGTTAATAGTTAAACCTATTGAGTTTTCAAATGATCGGCTCTCGAGTTATTTAAATAGTCGTAAATATGATAAAAATCTCTCATAATTTACTGTTTGAATTGTTATTTTTCAGATAAATATAGTTTAAGGATCTTCACAGCAAGTTCTGGCACTCATTGTACTTCTCGGTACTTCTTCGTACTTCTGTACTTCTGAAGTACAGAAGTCTGCTTTCTCCCCCTTGGGTTTACTACGGAACTTTTCGAGTTTTGTATTTGCTACGAAACCTTTTTTTCCTCTACCGAACTTTAAAAGGTTTCAAAGAACAAAGGATCTGATTGCGGGCACACGGTCAGATCCTTTAAAGGTTCCGTGTCTTTTTTTAATCTTGTTTTAGAACTTTCAACACATTTGCAAGCTTTTTTTCATCTAACGAACCTTTTTGGAGGGGGGGGGGTTCGGTAAAGCTCTTATTTTTTTAGAGTGCACTGGCACTATAAATATCTGACTCATCACTCTCTCCTCCTACATATTCTAGATCCATTGAGCTGTCAGAAGTTAATTTATGGTCAGACTCAGAAGCGGGTGGTACATCGGTGAGACTAGAATTATCAGCTGTTTTCGGTATCTGGTTCATTTTACTTAAAACAAAACTATTCAGATTCCTAATCGTATGAATCTTTTTTTCTTCATGGAATTATGTGCATCGATTTCACAGGGATATTTGAAAGCACCATCGAAAGCAGAGAACAATATTCGTTCGATTTCAGCTTTCGTCAATTCTGATGGCATTACTGAAGTTGAAGATAAAACTACTCT
This sequence comes from Rotaria macrura, assembly GCA_900239685.1. Taxonomy (NCBI): domain Eukaryota; kingdom Metazoa; phylum Rotifera; class Eurotatoria; order Philodinida; family Philodinidae; genus Rotaria; species Rotaria macrura. The sequence goes on from OENT01002763.1 coordinate 4,897, forward strand.
ACGAATTTGTTTATGATGTTTAGGAAAACGTAAAGATTGTCTCTTAACTGTAGAAATATTGATCTCACTTTCGCTTATAAAGCTGAATCACGAACAGGCTAGCAGTAGATGATAAAGCGCTCGGCATGACTCGAGAAGAACAAAATTTGCTTTTACATGCTTGAGAATTAAACACAAAGATTTGAAGAGATTCTATGGGTAAACTCCCTTCTACTACTAGAAGAATGAGATATGTTAATTAATATGCACTAATACCGATCCATTGAAACGATGTATTTGTGATAAAAAATTCTTCGTGTGAATTTTCCTATATAGATTGAGAAGATTCTCATTCGATGATCATTAAAACATTTGCTCAGAATCATATTCTGCCTTTGTCAGAAGCCATGCCATTAGACACGGCATAGAAAAGCTGCAAACAAAACATATTAAATTCGATCATTTATAATAGTTGCTCTGTCAATATATGCTATTATTACAGAACGAATGAGTGTTAAATACAAACGAGTAGCTAATGAATTGCATATTATTCACAAAATGTAAAATTTTGTTTGTCATCAAGAGATTTCTGACTTCACCGAGCCATGCTTTAGCTTGTTCCTACTAGCTATCATTTTTGATAAAATATCTAGCGACATATTTCGATTACTGATGATTATTTTAGCTGTAATTGGCAGCAGAGGATTACTGAATTTTGCACGTGTGAATGGGCTCTTGAAGGCAGAGAATTAATAGCTGTTTCCAAATGAAAAACTAGTTTCAATGAACCACTAGACATAATTCAAAGGCGTGCGGTCTATCGCTGATTTACATGTTAGGCAATGAAGCAAAAAGAACTAAGACAAGTTTCATGGATTTTCAATGTTATGTATCGCAATCTGTTGAAAAACAGTATTTTGCTACCAATGTCATATGCCATGAAAATTATCAGACTAAAAGTTTGTGCTGTGTTTTTAATAGGTTGAATTATGCGTATGTTTAAAAGAATATTGATCAATGCTAGAAAACTAACTTTCTAATTGTGCGAGAGATTCTGCTCGATAGAGAATAGTAGTAGGACGCCCTTCGCGAAGAGGCAACGAAAAATTGGTAGATCTATTTGTATTAAACAATATATTTAAGAGTCGATTTTGAACACGAGAAAGAAATGATCAATAGAATATGGAAAGAAATGTCCAAACAAACTATCTATTCATATATTTTATTCGTTCATTATTCTCTGCTTATAACAGATAAAGTGAAAAATGACTAGACCAATCATGAAATAGTCTAACATTATCAGCAATATAGCTATCCTATTACTCTCTCTCTTCGACTGCATATCGTTATTAGTAGTGAAGTAAAGTAATGTAATCTTTTTCAAACTATTTCACCTCGATAGTTTCTGTATCTACATCATGTCTTCGAAATAAAATAACAATAAAATCTATTGATCCCCAATCATATGATGCCCTATCGAAAAAAGATTTTAAAAATCTAAAAAATTATCCAAACATGAAGAAATGAAAGCACTATAAATGTCAAAGATGAGTATCTGCAAATTAAATATACAAAACGAAAATAAGCTCTATATGGGTAAAATCATTTATTAGTGAGGTGGCTCGAAAGAGGACACCGACTTCCACTTCGACCAGCTCAGTTTCAATAATCTGCGAATTAAAACACTATCTTCGAAAAGTAAATAGTACATGTTTCAGACGACTCTTGAAGCTACAAAATATCTATCATAGATTTTTCCTGAATGTATTTAGATTTTTAAATATACCGAGTTTATTTGGCGTTAGTGACATGACAGAGTACGAGTACACAACCGAAAAATTTCTCCTGTGTCAGAATGAAAAGTTTAAAATCGACTTTGAATGATAGAATTTTTTGCTCAGATTCACTAGATTATGTTAAGACCAGAACTTTTATTGGATCAGTTGGAAGGATGTCTAAAAATTCATTTTTTTCTGACGGAAGAAATTGGAGTTCGATTTGATGAAAATTTTATTACATGTACCACTTGTGTCGCACAGTCTATTCTGAAGGCTTTAGATATTCCTCTCATGTAGTTAGAGAGATGTTCGCTAATTATTTTAATCAATTAATGGATTAATTAATTAATTTGAATTAATTTTCAGATTAAACAGCTGACATTTTTACATAGATCTGTGCTAAAAGAATTCATTGAAAAACATAACCCATGAATAGAATCATAGACAAACGAAAGGAAGGAATGCGCAAGTTTGCCTGATCTTGCCCATATACTCATATAAATGGATTTGCGTAGATATATATATATATATAATTGTTTTTTTAATGTTTTTTCTGTGAATGAACATTATTTGATGAAAATATTGTTCGTTTGGAGCTAATGAAACAATCTTTTCACTTGGCAGTCATCAAAAACTATTGATATCCAGTATGGGATTATATGGGATTATTGTTTTTGTTACTATCTCCGCAACGTAACACTATATGTTGATATTCAAATCGACTTGAAATGAATAATAATTAACATAGTTTATAAAATTTCTTGATTCGTTGATGGCTTTTGCGATCTAAATGATCTTGATGACTTTGAATTAAAAAAAGTCATAAAAGTCAGTTATTTCTCCCTTGGCTTCTACTCCTTACTCTGCATGCCACAATAAATGAACCCATAGAAAAGCGGAAACTTAATTTTATTTCTTATGAGACTTTCTCGAGTAGAGAAAAAATACGAAAAACGTGCGTTGAAACAAAAACCATAGATGGGATCCGAAATGAACTTCAAAAAGCGTGTAAGAGAGAAACACTCCGAAAACAGAGGAAATCCACTGACCAAATACTACGGAGTCAAGAAACGTTATTGTCCGAGCTGCGGTGCCACGAAACGTACTAGGCCGGACCCACGCGAGAGTGAAACCTAATTTGCCAAAATCGCGAGACCCAAAAATCTGATTGGTTGAATGCCCCGCTCCCGAAACCTGATTGGGCAAATGCACCGTGCCCAAAAACCCCATTCGTGAAATAAGCCTCACTCATAAGAACCTATAGACTGAAATTCACCCGCCCCGAACCCACATAGAAATACCTTCGAATGACCCATCAACCCTCCCACTATCTAAATATCTCTTTCCGTATCTCTTTTAGTCTTCACACCACTCAGAGCCCCCTCAATCGAAATCCCACAAAACGCTCGTTGGCAACAAAATGCTACCACTGTGGCTGGAGGATATGGACAAGGAAATGCAATCAATCAACTCTCGAATCCATACGGTTTGTGTGTTGATGAGGATCAAACTGTCTATGTCGCTGATTACTCGAATCATCGTATTATGTAATGGAACTCGGGTGAGACGAGTGGTCAAGTGGTTGCCGGTGGAAATGAAGAAGGAAGTGAAGCTCAACAATTGTATAACCCATGTGATGTGATTGTCGACAAAGACACTGATAGTCTCATCATCTGCGATTCTTTGAATTCACGAGTGGTTCGATGGCCTAGTCGAAATGAGACAAGTGAAGAAACGATCATCTCCAACATCGAGTGTCGGGGTTTGACAATGGACGAGAATGGATCTCTCTATGTCACTGACAATGGAGAAAGTGAAGTGAGACGATATCGAAGAGGAGAATCTCAAGGAACAGTGGTTGCAGGTGGCAATGAATATGGAGATGATCTCGGTCAATTCTCTGGCCCATCATACGTATTCGTCGATCGAGATCATTCAGTGTACGTCTCTGACTTGGGAAATCATCGTGTGATGAAATGGGTGGAAGGTGCAATACAAGGCATTGTCGTGGCTGGTGCTCAAGGACAAGGAAGTGGTCCCAAACGATTGTCAGATCCACGAGGAGTCGTTGTCGATCGATTTGGCACTGTCTATGTGGCTGATTGTGGAAATGCTCGAATCATGCGTTGGCCCAAAGGAGTCACACGGGGAAGTGTCATTGTTGGTGGAAACGGTGTAGGAGGACAATCGAACCAACTGAATTCGCCCATCGGTTTGTCATTCGATCGACACGGTAATCTATATGTCGTCGATTCTGGAAATCATCGAGTACAAAAATTCAACTTGGAATCCAACAAATAAAGAACAATGAAGAAAGACTTCATAAAAAGAACAAGGGAGTAAAAGAGACCGTTTTATTTTTGCATGACAACTTTTTGAAATATTTCTTATTAATTAAAAAAACTAAAACCACAGAACAGAGAGAGACTGAAAGACAGAGAGGAGAGAGATGGGGAGAGGGAGAGAGGGAGAAAAGAGAAGGAGGACGGGAGAGAGGGGACACTGAGAGGGAGGAGAGTGAGAGGAGAGAAAGGTTGAACAGAAATGGGAGGGGGGACACGAGGTGTGGTGTGGGTATGGTTCTGGCTCTGGCTCTGGCTCTGGCCGTGTTGTTTCTCTAGCATTGCTTTTTTTGATTATTTCAATTCAGATTTAATATTATTTATGAAAATAATAAAAATAAATGTGAAAACATCGGGACTTAGGTTCGAGAGTTATGCGTACTTCAAAAAGTGAATGAGACAAATCAGTCATTCTAGAATGTTCGCACGGAAGAATTTTCCTGGCAAACCTTTTCGGGAAACCCCAAAACTAGTGGTCATCAGAGACGTATCTAGACATTTGGTTTCTGGATGCAGTTTTCGTGCAATACGAGACCTTTTTCAGACTGTCTTTTGTTAGAAAGCTACGATTTAGTTCAAAACTAATATCAGATTCGGCATCAGCGTTAAAAACGGAGTCGATTTTTTATGTTGTGAATAATTCTGAAGAAAAATGCTTTTTTGAAAAAATCCCTGTGCCCCTTCTGTTAGGGATGGTCTGGTCAATAATGACAATTTTTTCGATAATTCAGCCATTTGTTGCTGCATCCTTCTCATCTTCGAACTCGACCGAGATACTGATGAGACAATTCTCTGAACAAAATTTCAGCTCAATCGAATGTAATTGCGAAGAGTTATTATGTAAACGGGCGGCTCGAGTTGCTGACCGATTCTAGGGTGTACTCACTTTTTGAGGATACAAAAAGACTTTTTTATTTTTCTCGATTCAATTATAAACTGAGTAAGTTTTAGAGATCTGCGTGACTATGATCTCAATTACTCAGTCATGGTCACAGTCACGGTCAAGAATGATCGTGACCGTTACCATTTTGCAGGTCACCACTTGATAGTCTTCGATTTTGGTTTTCGCTTTCATCCATTTGAAATCATTTCCAGAGAAATTTTGAACAATTCTATTTAGTTGTGGAGCAATGCGCGGTAATTCCATACTAGTTCTAACCAATTCATATGAATTCTATATTAGTTCTGACAAATTCAGATCAGTTTCAGTAAATTTTCACTAATTCCTACTAATTCAAAACTAGTTCTAACCAATTTGAATCAGTTTCAGACCTATTCCAACCAATTTCAATTCTGACCAATTCGAAGAGAAGAATTGGAATTGAATTGGTTGGAATTGGAATTGGTGCATCCCTAATTAAGATGGTCACTTGTGTCAAGTGTTATAGACAGAGAGAGACACACAGACAGAAAGATACAGGTGAGTTACGGTTTCTAGACCCTATCCTTTCAGTCTACGGAATATATTCTGTCCCTTCATACTTTTAACGTGCATATCTCAAGAATGGCTCATCCGTTTGAGCTGAAATTTCAGTTTATTCCTAACTCTATGTGGGATATTTACTATAAAAATATCACCCAAACCGGTAGCATTAATTGAGCAGCGTTGATCGTGGCTTAGATGCAATGGCTCCTGGGGATAAGTGAATCAACTTTCGATGAACGTAACTTGTTTCGGACAGACAAACAAAAGCTTTATTTACGTTCGGACAAAGTCTAGAATATAGCCCAGGAAATAAAGTTGCATTGAATACTGTTCTCCGCTAGAATGATTTTGTGTGATCATCTATTTATACACAATTAGATATTCTGCGTATGCCTGAGCGTCATGATAAGTAACAAATATAATATTGCCATTAGTCGTTGAATCATAGCCAGCCGGTGGTACTTTCATTGATGAGTTACCAATAGCTGATTTTCCAGTTAAAACTTTTGCTAAGAACATATGCCGTTCGCCAGAAGAGTTTGGAATTGCATAGCTGTGACTGTATTCAGCGGATGCAGAAAAATAACAGCCCTGGCCATACACTGTTCCTATAAAAAATGGAGGACAAACTTCTCCGTTTTTCTGTTACCGATCCAAAATAATATACTTTAATACTATCTTACGTTAAACCAGGCTCTGGGTCATTTTTCGATGCTATTACTCAGCCCCAAACAAGTTGTAGAAAACTCAAATTGTTACCAGTCGATTGCTTTCATATTTAAGTTACCCACTTCACTCTTAGGTCAGTTAAAAAATGAACAGTTTTGGAACGCAAAACATTACAGTAGTCTGGGATCTTGTACAGGACTTTAGGATCTATGAACTACCTTTGTGAACTCAAAAGTGAAAAGATAAACTTTTAATCTACCGTTCACGCCCGCATATGCACGATTAAAATTTTCATTAATAATTGAATCAACGGCTACGTCTGTGCAACCATGAAATAGAGACTTTTCGTATGAACTATCATTGAATCGTTGTTTGAATTCATCACGGTGGCTTTAAAATGGCGAGAACATGGAGCATAAAGAAAAAGTGCATAAATTCAAAAAATCTTCCACTTACGCTGAGTATTGTAAAAACCATCGTTCATTCTGTATTCGTTCGATTCTTCTTATCTCTTTGTACTTTCCATTCATATTTGCATCATCAAACTTTTTCAAGACTTGAACATATTCTTTTGATGTGAATTTCAATGGGATTCGTTTCCGACCATTGTCGTTTTCCATGTCCCAAGTCTGTAGACAGGGCAAAATTATTCCATTCGAAACATACGCATATCGTTATAATGCACTTACAATGGGTAGAACAGGATTCATGTTTCTACGCCGTACTTGAATCGAGCGATTACTGCGAATTTCTATCAGTTTTTCAAAATTTATAACAATGAGTCCATTAGAGAATTCCTGAAAGAAGATGGTTCTGTGATAAGTCGTTGTACACTAACTCAAGCTTTCAAAAAGTCAAATATTTAAGTGTACCTAAAGTATACGCTCCCATTATGTAATACAAACCATTATCGCTAGGACAGCTCAAAAGTGATCGAAAGAGTAGATGGCAAAGTTCCATAGGATATTTTAAAATATAGATACCAAAAATTACGAATAAATCAAAAACAATATCGAGATCTAGATGTTTTATATTTCAGAGGCATTTTAGTAATCTGTTTTACAAACGACGGAAGCAAGTCGACTATTGTCGAGTATTATCACTCTCTCATTATCTTCAGAAAACACACGTTGACATTTTTCGAAAACTTTGATGACCAGTCTCTAGCATAACACAGGAAAAATGTTTTTCGATCAAGTCAAGAAAGGCCAGCTTTTCCGTTAAACTTTGATCTTTTAATGAATATATGACTTTTATTTTGATACTCGACAACGGCTATCTCATCCATCATCCTGTAGAAGTTACTAGGTGCATGCAAAATATATTCGAAGATTGGTTTTAGTGATATCCTAGAACATCAGATTTAATCCATGCGGCGAATTTCTTAATCTGCCGAGTCTTCTAGTGGAAATGACGAAGAGTAAAGGACCTAAAACTAATTTGAGAAAGAGGAGAGGTTCACTTCGTAAACCTATCCTTCACGAAGCAAAATGTTGAAGCTTAACGGATTTATTTAATGTTTTGCGTTATCTACCGGTAATCTTTTCTGATATGCATCTTCAATTTCCATATTGAGTTGAATTGGATATTCCGTCCATTGGTTTGTGTCAGGATGGAAATATGACCATGCAACATCCTGGGCGCTGACAATATTTCTTGCTTGTCTTAAAAGGTTGCTGTTCAGTTCGTGAAAATAAGTTTTGCACTCATCTACCTAAGAAAAAGAATTGCTAATTGCTACATTAACATCCGACATTTCATCGACACAGTGACTACTCACATCAGCCGCAGATCCTTGCAACTCAACAATACCATTTCTGATATCCATTTTAGGGAGTACTTGTTTTTTCCACACACAAAACTTAAAGTAATCTTGAATTGTTGATTGTGTCCATTCACGTAAATCGGTTACGCCTGTGATCATAGATTTAATTAAACTACTTTCGCATTTTCTCTCAATTTCCGAACGACATTTTTTTAGATCCTTTTGATTTGAAGACGAACTCTTCAATGTAATTTGTGCAACTACAATGTCAGAAATAAAGATCATACCTTTGCAAGATAAATTTATCTATGAAGACAAGGAAATCAACTGACAGTCACCTTTGATCTATAACTAAGTGAACAAGAATGGAATGTACCGGTTACAACTATGACTATAGAGCTTTCTATTATAGAACTACCGTCAATCGAAGAAAGCATCAACAAATCGATTGAGCTGTCTTTCAAATTTTGAAAGATTTTTTTGCAGCACTTGTGGCTGAAAAACTCACAAAATCGGCATTTATTTCCACATAGAGTTTGTTCGACTACGGATGTATTCATACATCTTTCCAAGTTGAAGAAAATAGTTTCTGAAAGATTTTTAAATAAGACTTTCATTTAGCGGAAGAATAGCATGAACTCATGGGTTTCTTCTCGTCAACTGGACTTATGTTTTAGGTGAATGGTCTTGGCAGGTGCATTAACAAAGAGTTGTTTTGTGTACTAAATTTTAGCTCTATAGTCAATTAGCGATTGGGGTCGTTTCCTAATTAACTAGGTGATCATAGCACATTTTTCTCTGCAGAATTGTTTTCCATTCATCCACTTACCTTTTTTGAAAAATTTTGTTGTGTCGCGTGGTGTCATTGGTAGAAGAAATGGAAAGAGATCGTAAAAAGAAAGAATAAATTGAAGGATAATGGTAAATTTCATTTCAAATGCATTAATTATTATTTTCTCAAAATGCTTCGACAAATCAAAGTCAATATTGGAAAAATTTGTGAAGGTTTCTTAGTGGGAATTCTTTTTTAAATATCCGTCAAGTAAATCTTGAATCTCTGTGAAAGAAAAAATTTTTGTTTATTTTTATCTTTTACAGATCATTTTTTGTTGCATAATAAATTCTGAAAAAACAAGGAGCACCGAAAAATGCGTTTCGAATTAAAACTAACTTTCGATTGGATTGTGTTTTAAAATTAGTTGATAGCTACTCAGCTGTTTCCATGATGTTGACTTTGATTGGCAGAAACATATTAATGAAAAAAATGAGATGATGCGTAAGAAGAATATTTTGTCGTTACTAAACTTATCTCTAGTCTTGGTATGGAATTATCTGTCATTTTGTTTATTGGAATTGAGGCTAAACAGCTATCGAATGCATCATAAGCTGACCGATCTCTTTCTGATACAACGAATAGCACAGATAATGGCTTTCGATGCCTTTCTAAGGATTGTTTCACAAGTGCAATCATCGGCGATGCGAATGCTGGATTTTCCACACCAAAGGCTGAAAATAGAAGAAGCTCAATTGTTTCCTTTATTGTCTCTCTTGGAATACATCATTTCTGTAAGATTAAATAGAAACACTCACCAATACTCTGATAATTATTTTCATACGCACATGTGATCCATGTTTTAACGAATATTGTAAGAATAAGATTTAATGCATCCATCCCCTGTGTGTAGTAGACGACTTTTTGACATTTCAGTGATCCAGGGGGAGTTTCTAGCCAGGATTTCTGAACACCGTTGAACTCTCTACAATATTGTTCGAAAATGGCTGTTCCGGCAGCTGTTAAGACAATATTGCGAAGACTTCCACTCTCTGAACAGATTGCCATTATATCAACCTTGACATAAAATACAAGATAATGAGAAATGCCGATTTCGTTTGGTTTTGTGGATGCACAGTAAAAACTAACGCGCAAAATATATTCCTCTTGTCGTTTGTAAAAGGCAGCTCAAATGCCTTCAGAAAAGTTTGAATTAAAATCTGTGTCATTTTCAAGCGCATTTTCATTCGTTTATTATTTTTGTAAACAAAAACAGTGGACACTCATTTCTTCCCATTAATTTTCGTCCCTTACACTACGTCACATTCATTTATTCCCTCACTCATTTCGTCCCAAACACATTTTGTCCCATATACTATGTCCCTCTACAGTTTATCTGAACTTCTTCTTTGATAGGCTTAGCTAACTTGAACGAAAGACAAACACAAAAGAAAATAAACGTTCGCTCTGAGATTTTTTCAAGCACGTAAAGCTTTTCTCCTTTGCTATTTAGCAAGTATTTCTATCCATACGATTCGATAAGTGATATTGAAATTGTGAAGAGTAAAAGAGAAAATACGATTGTATCTCAAAGGGTGCACACGCAACACCGATTGACTGGTGAAAAAGTGTATTTTGATATGAAAGCGGCGACAGCAATAGTAAGTGTTGATAATAGGGTTCTTCCACTCTAAGTTGAATACTAAATTACTTTTCGGTCATTGTCACACGAATGTGACAATAAATACGTCTCTTCACGAACTATCTTGTCGGAGATTAGGATGCTGAATGGCATCGGGCGTTCAATAGCCATGAATCGATCAAGCACCGTATCGTAACGAACCTGACGAAATGTATTTGTACGAGAGCAAACAAAATTTGAAACGCACATTGAAAAAATTCGAGTGGATCAAGAGCCAAGACCCAAAAAAAGATATATGCTGCTCTTGATCCCCGATTGAAGTGCGTTCTTGCTTCTTATAACTTCGAACGTCTTTATGACTATCTGGCCCGTGTGGCTGTTAACGTAAAAGTAAATTCTTGAACTGTTATTCGTTCGTCACTACATTTAATATATAAACATAGAAGGTTGCAGTACATGAATCCTATTTTATACGAAATTATCGCAAATGATTTGCTTCATGGGACAAAATGAGTTTGGGACGAAATGACTGGGGACGAAGTGAACGGGACGAAATGAATGGGTGCCACAACAGCATGTCTACAGTGCTGGTTATAAGTCCCTCATTCCCCTAAAGAATATCAATATCAAGATCTATTGATTTGAGATTAAACGTTCCTTATAAACGTCAGTCCGACATTAATTCAATGTGACAAGAGTGAGTTATATATCAAACACCATCCTTCCCTTGTATTGCTCGTTTCTTAGCCATAAAAGCACTTTGCAGTTCGAAAACTCATCGTTCGAAAGCCTAAGTCTTCGGCTCTACTTACTGGTCAACAATATTAATGACGATGGAAAATCTTTGCTTTAGCCATGATCTCCAACAGTAGTTGATATTAAAAGTATTTAGGAATGCTTATGGAAGATGATTTTTTCGAACTGAAAAGTGCTTTTATGGCTGAGAAACGAGCAATACAAGGTAAAAATAGCGTTCGATGTATAACTCTTTCTTATTATATTGAGTTGATGTTGGGCTGGCGTCTATGATCAGCGTTTTTCATTACGCATACGTGGATAAAATCTCAAGTGAATAGCTCATAATACTAATATACTTCAGGCGAATGATAGAATTATGACTAGAACTGTATTTTTGTCACGGAAATCCAGGCGAATGTCTCGTGTTAATGCAAATCAAGATTGACTATAAGTGCTTTTTCGTTTTCCACATAACAGGCATCAGCTGCAAAAACAACATCTATTTTTCTACTAGTTCACCGTCAATATAAAGTTTTTTAGGTCAAAAGGTGCGTTTTCAAATTCATCAACATACACAGTTACTGATAGTTTATCTGAGTGGTTTTCACATTGAGGGCAATAGTTTTCGTTCACATCTGAAATCGTTCTTTAGAGAAACAATCTATCGCATGGTTATTTTTGGCAGTGTAGAAAAAAGTGACTTAAGCATACAGCCATGGGTTAATTAAGAAGACTTCACCAGGAAATTTCAGCAAACTTCAAAAATCTTAGAATGCTCTCTCGACTTTGCTGGTTCCCAAGACTAATCACTACACTTGCAAATGATGTACGAACCACTGCATTAGTTCAGTCGTCTGGCTGAACTAAGGGCGTTTGAAAGCTTGCTGTGGAAGGTACTTTTTCTTGCATTGTGTATGCAAAAATATTATACATTACATAGCTATCTTTCCAATTGAAAAACGAAGTTTCACGAAACTTGGCCAAGTTGAAATCGTACATACCCATAGGATGAAGGAACAGTTTGGGTATCGAGCCGTGTTATAAATTTTCTATTATGTTGAGGGAAAACACAAATCTATTCTTGTTCAAAAACAGGTTTACTTCTTGTTTTGCATTTCAGACACAATTCGAATATAACGATCCATAAACTGTCGTACACGATTAAAATATAAACCCAGATCGAACAATCCGGACCGGAACCGGAAGTTGCGTAGCTCTACTACCGCGGTTCAACAAACTGACCGGAAAAGGTCGGTTTATAAGGGCAAGCGCTTGTAACTAACCGGATTTCCAATGGATTTGTACGCCCGATTTCCGCACAGATTCCTACACATGATCCCGACATATTTCCGGTCAATTCCTGCGCCTGGAAGCAGTCAATGCTTACACGATTCGTATCCAGTACGGTTTCCAACTCATTTTAACAACTTCTTTCGATAACAGAGTACGGATTATATGCTACTGATTCCAGGTTCTTGACGAAGTTCCGATTCGCTGATCGAAAAAGACAAAAACTGTGGCTTAGACTCCAGCATTCCCAATCGTTTTATAATTGTGACTTGAAATATAATACTCTATCAAAATTTCGTTGCGAGGATTCCAACAAGCAGACTGTGACTGATTCATTTGTGTTTTACTTGAAAAATGTTCGATTTGGCTTTAAATTGCGGGGGGAGAATTCAGTGCAGCGGTTCCGGTTTGTAATGGTTGGATTGAGTTGGACCCGAGGGAAAGTATTTGGCAGGAGTTTGTGGGATACTGGTCGGTGGTTGCTCAGGTTTCCTGCAGGAAGAAAAGGGAAGTGGCTTGAATGAGGAGAAAACCCCGTCGGTGTGTCCAGTGTGGGATTTTTCAGACCCTGTTTAGGGGTGACCCTTTATTTTTATTTTCCTTTACAATAAAGGATAAAGATAAATGATTAATTTATCTTTATTTTTTTAAAATAAATGAATCCTTTACTTTAAAAAAATAAAGATAAA
>OENT01002764.1:0-17973 GCA_900239685.1 Rotaria macrura
AGGAATGAAATTTTTATCTATCAATGAAAAAAAACAGATAGCTTTTCACAAAATCTAATAGTACTATCAGCAATAGGGATGCAACGGTGACCGAAACCGCTACAATCTGTAACAGTCCCAACCGGTAACCACTGCATCTGTTGCCATTTTACGCCGACACAAACCAGAATTAGCTGGTATTAGTCGGTATAGACACTGGATGCAAGAATTTTAATAAATTAAGTCACATATCACCGGTTCATAGCAGTAATCAGTCGTGTCCCGGATACACTGATACTGGTCGGTATATGCCTAATTCTGCTGGTATAAACCAAAATAAACCAAATGAGGTGCTTTGAAGGTGATAGGATGGTTCCGGGAAAACTTGGTTATTTTCACCGATAGATCTCTCGCATAAACCGGTATTACCGGTGAAATGGTTTTCGGTTGAGCCAGTTACCGGGGAACCGGTTACCGATAGTAACATTTATCGTCACCGCTGGATCCCTGGGTATGGGGCTTTAATGCTGCATAAAGTAATACTCATTGGGGATATGATGATAAAAAGACGATTTAGAAAGAAACATGTATTCAAGAAAGGCTTCTTGCCGCCAGATCATTCATAAGAGGCCATCAACTACAATAAAATCGGTCTCGCAGTTTATTTGATTGGGGTCCACTCAGTTGCACTCTCATCCAACTAACAAATAATGCATACTCTGATGGTGCGATTGAAGTTTTCAGTAAATAGGCTATATTCAACTTGGAAATGTCGCAATACGATCACCAATGTATCATTTCGACTCATGTACCAGTAGCTGTGAAACCTCATCTAAGTAGTTTCGAATGAAATCAAGAGCAACGTTTGCTTTTGGGTGTGGCAGTGGATAGGAATCAATGTGCTTTGTGATACGGCTCCAAGCCATCACTTATAATAAAAACCAAGATGCCAAATAACAAAACCTTTTAAAGGGTTTAATAACCGCATAAATCATTTCGGTTTATACACCTTAGGAGAGGTATGCTATACATTGCACTGTTATAGCCCCCTTAGGGTATATGAGCAGCAACATAGTCTTAAATGGGGTGTATTAACTTCATGAACCCTTATCTTAGAGCTTATTATTCTAGGAATTTTTGCAGCTTAGAGTTTATGTAAGGGTTTATGATATGGTTTATGTGGTCAATAAACCCTTCTCAATGTTTATAGTTCTGCGCCTATTTAAAACTGTACCGTCATCCACCACAACCACATCGAAAAAAAAACCATATCCAAACTGAATGCAATCGACGCGAAAAAGTGAGCCAGGGCAAGTTGCGAAAATCCTATGTCACCCATGAAACTACGTCGACACCCTCACTGAAAGTTACACAAAGCTTATATCCAAATCCACAATGAAAACAAAAGAAATCTATGGTCACATTGATAACGAGTACCTTCAAATTCACGCTTACCAATTTTTTCAGTGAAAACCCACGTTCACAGGCACATACAAATGAATACCCTCATGCACAGTGAAAACTCACATTCATGGTCACGCAGCAATACCGTTGCGCCCACACTCAATTTCACTGCGAAAAGCAACAGTCATATTGAAACTAATAGTCACACACCAACGAATACTGTCACTGCAAAACAACACTAATCCCACGTCCAAAGCAGAGTGCTTCTACAACACACTTTGTAACAAAACTGATTTCAATGAAAGAGCTAATTTACGCGTTAAAATATATTTGAAATAAGCTGAAAGAAAAGTCTTTTGGACATAAGTATTTGTTAGAACGATACAATAAATTAAGAGAAACATCGTTACATGTCGAATATTGATTATTGGATAAGTGCTGTCATACGCTTCATTATTGTTGAATGTCACCATTGCATTGTAACTCTTCGAGCATTTAAACGTCTTTTGATCATCTGATATACAACTGATGTATACCAGACGATGAAACGCAGGCCAATTGTAATTCCACCATAGAAAGCAAGCACTGTTGTTGCGACGTACAATGGATCGCTGTTCGCAACCCTCTCATATTGACATGTCGTTGGTGAACAAGTGGCGAAGTATTTCTCGTATGAAATAGTGCGTGTCCATTCATCGACAAATAGCTCACGGATCAATGTATCGATCGGCGTAGTCATTGAGAAGTGTCGAAGTGTTGAATTGTCTAGTGGTCTCACGATCATTGGGGGAGTTGTGGGCGGAACGAAATGAGCTGGTGGTGATCCATCCATCTGTATGTAGTAATCAAGGTAGGAGAGGATGGTATCTATGCAACTTGATGAAAAGAAACACTCGAGTGTTGACATGCGTAGTCCATCAAGTGGCAGACAACCGACAACTTGGCCCGGTAATGTGAGATTGAGTGGACCAATCCTCAGTGGCTCCTGGCATGCGCTAGATACAATACAATTGCATGAACTGTTGGCAAACACCCGTGGCACATTTCTTATCAGAAAACCGTTTGAAGAGTTCCCCAATTCAATTGACCAGTCCTTATTAAAAGCAGTTAAAGGCGTTTGGCAGTGAAGCAAATCCATTATGAATAAATATAAACGTTGATAATTGCCAGAGATTTGAGGCATAAATGCTCCAATAAAGTGATTCATTTGTGCTTCGAGATTATTTCTGGACAACGTATATAAACTAGCGAAATCAGTACTGTGGAAGGGACTAAGCCCATATTCTATACTCCAACGTGCATGGTTACAAACCAAAGCTAAGCTTTGAAGATGCTTGCTCAGAAGGGGTCGATCGAGTTGCAGATATGTATTCGTTGAATTACCATAGCCGTATAAGAGCGTTGTAAACGCATAATCGATGATTGCACTCGAGCATACCTGAAGTTAATTCAACAGTTAAAAATTATAGAAAATTCTTTAAAATCTTTATATGTTGGACGGGGTTCTGGAATTTCGCCTATAGGACGTTCGCAATTGGTGAAAGTCTACTGTACTTTTACCAATACATTCCGTAGAGTTTCACCATTGGCGAATGTCTTATTGACGAAAGTCTTATTGGCGAACATCACGCCAGCCTGTTGGACTCGCTTTTGCACGGCACGAGTATGTTTTGCCATTGATGAACAGGAAATCCCACTGTTCTCTGCTCTAAGTGCAGTTAATTTGATTTCTTAATCCCCAACAATGTTTTTTCCAAGGACACACACATTTCCTCTCTTATCAATCTTCCAAAATGCAACCGAATAATCGTCCTGTGTTTCACGAAAATATCTTCAACGAGTATTTATTAAGAGCATATGGCACAAACCAAAGAGTAACTGCTAAAATTAGGGATAGGTACAAATTCTGCGAGTGCCCTAAAAAAGACAAAGTTCGAAACGACGATCGTTCGGATAACTGCGGAAGTTTATTGTGCAGTCAGTTTTAAGTTTTAAGGGAAGAATCGACCTCTTTTGTATAAGAACATCCATTGACAGTTTCTAATTCTATTGATGCAAGTTGTTTATAAACGACTATCAATGTTACTATCTCTAAATAGTTATAATATTGATATCTACGATAGCTATCGATATTTTTTTGATTCATACAATCTGCATGTATCTTGAAGGTCTGTCAGTTCCAACCAGTAAGCTGACGTACAAAGAGAAATGTGTTTAGCCAAGCTGATTCAGCTCTTGCCCCTATCACAGGGTTTACCGTGATACCGACTTAGTCCCGGTGTCGGAAAATATATTTCTTCTAGTCTGGCATTAGTGGTTTGAACTGGATTAGGCTCTTTACTAGATATCGGCGTGACCACCATAACGGTCGTGATTATGGTGATGGTAAGTTACAATAAATTTTCAATGTAGCTATATAGCAGCTGTTTTTTAACTCGATTGGAGAATGTAAAATCTCATAATGTCTTATTCTCTCAATCTGTATCATAACTCTTTATTTTGAAATTATGATGATATAAAACAAAGATTTATCATCAATAAAACACAGACTCACATTATCGGTAGAAAACATATCCACTATAGCTATATTTTAAAAAGTTGGTGGAGACATGATGAGGAAAAAAGTGCTATCAAAGTAGATATTGTTTTCGTTGAGGTAAAATAAAGTTATTTTCATCTATTTTTGACTTTTCTAAAACGATTTAGTCAGTGAAGGATTATTTTCCGATTTCTNTTGATTTTTGTCATTTCAATTCTGTCAGTGCTCTAATAAAGTATTAAGTTAAGATATTTTCAAAACATGAACAAATCAATTTTTCATTTTTAATCTGGTTCGCTTATCTGTTAGACCCGCTCTCCTTTCTACCCCTCCGCAATAAAAAACACCAGATATTTCAATATGTCTAGCCGTAAAAACGATCTCCGAGTCGATCTTCTGTCCTGTTTATTTTCATAATTTAAACGATGAGAGTTCCTCAGAGAACAAAAACGATTGTTAGAATTTCAGATGAAATTCGAGTATATTGAAATCCACGGTATAATTGTAAACACTTTTTGTTAAGATTTTCAACTTGAAACTTACAAACTAGGCATATTATTCTGTAAACCATAGATTCAAATTTCGCTTTCAAAGTATTAATTAAATAAATAAGGACCTGCTATTACGTTTCGCACACCTTTTGCCCGATTGAGGGTCTTCTAACTTAGCGGTCCTCTATAACTGGGAAGCGTGAGCGTTGCATTTTCAGAGATAGAAAACAATCATTCCAATAGAAATCGGTGTGATTAGAGTGACTTACGCTCATGGCTATGGCCTTTGATATCATGACCATGGTAGTTACAATGATGCGACTTTAACCTGGGAAATTGGTCCCGCTGATGTTTAATCTTTACCAATAGAATTTTAGCATGCTTTTCTTTTGTATCATAAGACACACTATGATAATTATAGAATGATTTATGTTATAGATACATATTAAGAAAGTACATGATGTCGAAGGAACGTAGAAAAAGCTGATTTTGTTATATTTTTGTCATTTTGAGATAACAGAGCTCCAAGCATTAATCGTTTTGAATTAATATATGAAATGCGATCTAGTATCTATTGCTTATCACATTGAGTTGATTTTCTTCATTATATTTTGTGATGAATTCACTGAAAAACCTCCTGTTCGGCTCTTTCATACTACAGCGAAGATGGTGACCACATAATTTAATGAGATCTTATTGATATACGGTCTTCAGTTTTATAACAAAAACTTCTGTAAAGACCTTTAATAGTCTCTGACATCTCTCTGCGACGGCTTCTGTCAGGTTTCTTATCTTTATGTTGCAATTTGGTGGTGATGTTCGGATTAAGTGAGGTAGAGTTGTTATTTAACATAGGATGATACATGGACACGGCCATATGACTGTGTTTATGGTTCGATCTTGATCTGGATTTATTGGTTTATACGAGCTCGATCTTATTGTGTTCTCAAGTATCTAAATCCTTCTACGGCTTGTGTGATTTCATGGGAATGAACTTGAAAAAATATTTAAAAAACCCAATGATTTCTAGCTATGGTCGTGAAAAGAAGTTTATGAATAGGCAATAATCGAATTCGAGATTTATTCTCTTGCTGCATCAAGATAATGTTACAAACCATCATGACTGTTCAAGTAACTTACTGGATGGAACGTAGGTACTAATGAAGCAATTGAAGAGTACGGCATAGCTGTTACACTGCACGGACACACGAGTGTGCTTGGATACTTAGCATAAAGTTTTTCAAAGATGAAGATTGACGGTGACGACACTGTATAAGAAAGAGTCACTTGATTGTAATAAGTAAAAGCTCCAATGATTAGCATGTTTATTAATAATAACATGATATAGATACGGCTCAACAGGATGCACGTCTTTTCAGCAGTTGGTATTTGATTGATAGAGTTGTTTGTCTTAAATAGATTCATCTTTAACAGGCTTTGCTTGAGAAAGTATATAATAGAACTAAGCCAATTAATTGCAACTAAAAAGAACTAATGTTGTGAATGATACTATGCTTCATGAATTATAATGCTTCCGCCATCCTATATGTTTGATATCTCAGTTCAGAGAAATCATGTTGGATCAGTTATGCATGCAAACGACAATAAAATTATTTTTGGCACTAGTGGCGATCACCGACGGTTCCGTCCAATGAACATGACTGTGATCAAAACTCATGAAAAAGTTAGTTTTGTGATTTCAGAACAAATTTAGCTATTGACTGCACTTGTCTACGAGTTATTTCACGACCTATGTGAAATATCGGAAAAGAATCATATTTTGAAAAATATTAGCAAATGTTCTTTGTTCAAAACAAAAGAACATTTAAAGAGGACTGGAAATTCAAATTTTCAGTAGAATTTTTTCTGATCATTATGGGTTGCCAATAATTTATTGACAATGCGTCTTGCGTCTTCAGAATAATTTTGCGAAGTTTAGCTTTGATTTATTTTTCTTCTTGAAACTGAGAAATCACTTTGTTCATTATGTCAAAAGTCCAAGAGACGGGTTTTCACATAAGGATTATACGTGAGATGTGGGTACGGGTGCACAGATCCGGGTCTGCATATACTTAAGATCTATACCCATACTTTTGACTATTAATTACTCAAAGAGGTGTAATTTATTGGAAAGAAGTATTCGATCTATGCTTTTAAAGTATCTGGTGTATGGTAAAACTATGTTTCCGCCACAAAAAAGTTATCCGTTTTGAGTAGTCAAACGACAGCTCACTAGTTTAGTGAAAAGAATTGACAATAAAATTATTGTCAGCTTAAGTAAAGTTGTCAAATGTTACAAAGTTAATCAAGCACCAGATAGCCGTAGATGAAGGAAACTTTTTCGCAATTTGGAGTGGACAACATCGATGCACACTACAGTAGGATTATTGCTGATTGATTGAGAAAAGAAATACATATACAGTAAAACCCATATAATGTGAACACCCGTGGGACTTTCAGAAGTCGTTCATAATGACGGGGTGATCGGATTGGAGGGGTTTTATTCAAAGACAACGTTTTTCTTATTTAAAGCACATATTCAAATCTTTTACTACCCAGTTGAATGAATCCGATGGGGTTCCGATAGTAGGATTCGATAAAATCCAACACTAACGGTCCGAATGTCGGATCTTAACCAGGAATCCGATAGGATTTCGTCGGATTAGAGAAACTCCGATAGAAAATGATCGGATTCAATTGTCAGAATGATCTTCCTGGGTATTGATCACCAGATTTTCATTCATTAAATTCATTTTTGACTTCTCTTTTGAATTTTTTATTTCTGTTCAATTCGTAACCATCTGAATATTCCGATTTTCTCTTTAAAATATTTGAAACAGCACCTATTGAAATTTGGATTTTATCCCTTCATTTTGGATAAGAAAGTTCATTTTTTCTTGTAAACTAAGCTCATGACGAGTTGTCATATTTAATAATTTAACATTAACATACAAACATACAACAAGTACTTCAATTGTGTATCGACAAGATTGAAATTGATTTTTTTCTGTTTCTCTCTAAGCCAATCACAAAACTAGCCAATGGAAAACTTCGTGTTAATTTAAAATTTAACGGCGCCCTCTATAACGTTCACATTACAGGGGTAAATTATACAGTCGGGACCAAAAAAAAAGCATTCATATTCAGAATCGCGACGGCTTCACTATGGAGGGGGTCAAAACCAGCAAAAATCGCTCGGGGGGGGGGGGGGGACCGGAGGGTGTTCAGTATAGCAGGTTGTTCATAAAGGAGGGGTGTTCAGTATCAGAAGTTTTACTGTACTATACTCAAAGTGAATAGGTCACTAAGTGTGCAAAGACTGCGATCAATTGAACTTGTTTCAACTCCTTTGAGAAAAGTCTGTGCGTATGATTCTGAAATGAATGATGTTGAGTCTTTTAGTTTTCCGAATTTAAGCAACGGCCAGAGGATTTGAAAAGAAAACGGTACACACCATGATAAGGGGCCTTTGGAAATAATCGTGTACTTTACAATACAGCTAGCGAATTTTATTCTATTAGTCGATTATTGCTTTTTTCTTCAAAGAATGCTCTCTGCATATGGAAAAAGTTCACCTTACCTACGCTTTATCTGAACAGAGACCTGCTACTACGCAAGTTCATCATTACATTCTCACAGCAGTTGAAAAACATTTTTTCTTTAAATTTTGACACAATGAACGCAGAAATCAACCAGTTGCATATAGAAAAATATACGAACGAAATTCATATGCGCTCTCCTTTTCGGATCAAGCATTCTCTGTGAACGTGTTCTTGACAATTCATAATGATTAGAATATATAGCATTGAAAATTTAGAATCTTTCAGTTTCTTAAAATGACTTTTTTTGGATGATAATGTTAAAATGCAATTTTCTGATGGTATGGTAATGCCCGATGCATTGATCCACGTTGCCTTTAGAGTATTTGATACGACAATATTCTAAACACATTAATATCATGGTCGTCAGTAGCTGCACTCGGAATACGAAAACCATAGTATATTTTCTTGCATATACTGACCAGAAGTAAGGTGAAGCTTTTCTATCATTGAATAATCTTACATATGTTGTAGTCCTCTCTAAGAAGCTATAATACTGTCATTATACCAGATAATAGTTATCGATTAATAGAGGAGTAACATGCTTATCAGCAAGGGTAACAAATCCATTACCGTTCTCTGATGACGTGACTCCCGTACACCGCTTACTTCATATCTTTAAAATTCTTCACTTCATGAACCGATATTCTACTGTACCTGTTCGCTCCAAATCGTCGTCATCGTTATTATTTACACGACGCTTTTGTCTGTGGTCAATGATCCATATATAAATGCTCATAATAAATATCATTAGTAAACGGAAAGTGACTTTGAGACCACCAAAGAGACCGACAGTGGTTGCAATCATATAGGCAGCATTCATTCTTTTGGAGAACGAGTATATGCATGTCTTAGGATTACATGTTGCATAGTAACCTGTAAAATTGTACGCCGCATTCCATTCTTCAATAAAAGATTGACTCAACAGTGTTTCGATAGTATCGTTGGGTAAAAATGATGATGGAATCGAACTATTGAGTACTTTTATGTCGAGTGTAGCTGCTGGTAATGGTAGCCAGTTAGGCATATCGAAATTATACATGGAAAGAAGAATGTCGAAACAACTTTGGTCGAAAAAGCAACGCAAATCAGAATTCATCAGAGTTTCAACCGAATTACAAGAATGTACCATGCCAGGAACACTCCATGCAACAGTCCCGCTTGTGCAATCGTTTCCATACTGGCATAAGATTTGGCCACCAGACCACATTGGATCCGGACAATGCTTGGCAACGCTGCATGTACAAACATTGAATGAAGGCGCAGCAGGTGACTGCCGGCGCACCAACAGTTTCCTATCAACTTCTAGAGTCTGAAACTGAATTGCACCTTGAATACCGCTGGCAGCAACTTGTACACGGAACATATTAACGTAAAGAAGAATGTTGCTTAGAGCATACTGCTTGGAAAGCTGAAAGATCGAAGCTACATTTGCTTCGAATTCCTCACCTAAGAGAAGCATCAAGAATTGAGTATGACTTTAGTATCCTGAAATATTTGAGGCGTCTGATAAGTAGTGCGTTTTAAAGGAGGAATGACTTTTGTACATTCAAAATAATAATTTAATTGTACGTAGTTTCAAATGATAACCTTTATAAGTAGAATTGGATATATTTTCCAGAATGCAGTAGTTGGAGAATGAAATGTTCATCTCGAACGAAATCATAGCAATCGACTTGCTCCGCAGTTTTCGACAAAATTTTCACTATGAACTATGAAATGCAATCTAGATCCTAAAACTAAGCATTCACCAATGATTCTTGTCTACTCTTTATTGAGAATCGTTTGACAAGGAAACCAATGCGAAATGTTTCCAGGTTTCGCAAATCCATTTCTTAACCTTGAGAACTGTTTTAAGGGTTTCAGAACCCTCGGAAACGCTATCGCTGTTTTTACGAAGTGGATTCTTTTTTAGAGATAAGATATTTTTGTTCTACAGAAATCCATGTCAAGAAACTTGATTGACTATACTCAAAGAGATCCTAGAGTTAGCTTCCTGTTTGAGATAACTTACGCATCTTAAATAAGAAAAAAAGATAATGAAACTTTATTTCTGGTTCGTCATGTAGACAACGTTGTATTAGAAAAATATGCCACTAATTAGTTAATTATTGAAATTCGCTGTCATATGAACCCAATCAACGCCCTACACTGAAAAAATATAAGGTGTCACATAAAATCTCAGAGGTTCTGTCAAGTTTTACTAAACTATATAAGTGTCTGTAGGATCATACGAAACCTGTGAGGGGTTTAGCAATATCCAAGGTTTTGTAAAATTTTTTATAGGGTTTTAAAATATAAAAATGTTTCGTCCTTAACTCTTTGAAATTTGCGTTATCCCTGAGGTAAGGTCAAAAAACCTTTTGAGTTTCGTATACCAAACGTTTTGCAAATATACTTCGTGCAGAATTATGGTTACGAAGTTACCACTACCAAGCCGTTACGTTTTCAAGTAGCTGATAACTTGTCCGTTAACCGTTGCATGCTTACGGTAACGGACCGCTACCAGTTACTGGGTAATGGAGTAACGGGCTGATCCACTCCTCAAATAAGAATCAAACAAGGTTTTAAGAAAAATTACGAAATTCTATAAAGTTCGACCAAAGTATATCAGGCTCGAGGAAGCCATTAGTGAAATCCCTCTTTTTACGATTTTCAGTTCATATTTTTCGACAGAAACATTTGTATCCACAAAAATTTGAAGCATTTCATTGATATTAATTTTTTGCTCACAAAAACTGTTTCTGCATTCAGTGATAGGTTTTTAAAAAAGAAGAGTAAAAGTGAAAATAATAAAAATTCCTGCATCAGATTCCCTGAGTCTGACTTGCTTTACTCAAACTTTTTAGAATCTCGTTTTTTTCCGTGAAAACCTGCTTTGCTGATAATTGGATGAGTCGTTGATTTCGTCGCTCTGATAACGTTGCTGGGTAACCGGTGACGGAAACGTTACCCATTACTTGATGAATTATTTCATTTCCAGTTAGATCAGTTGTCAGATGAGCAGATAATAATGATGAGTTCGATTCTACAACTTGCAACCTGCTGAAATATTTTATTTGTGTTTAGATCATTTGCTAGCTGCACAAATAATAATAGCGAGTTCGATTTTAATAGTTAAAACCGAATGAAATATTTTATTTCTATTTAGATCAGTCCCTAGATGATCAAATGAGAATGGTGAGTTTGATTTAAGAAGCTACAATAGGATGAAATTTTTTTTCTATTTAGATCAAACATCCCATGCTGATTGTTTCGCCCATCGGAACCTGGAGGAACTAGCAGAAGAAAATACTGAAAATTGAGGTATTCTGTAGGGACGCACATGGCGTCGCTGGAGCATGAAAGTAGTCTCCTCATCACGAACTTTCCTGATTTTTTCTGGTGAATTCCGGGTAAGTTGGTGTGTCTTTCCGCAATTAGCGGCGTAACAAATCATGGGAAAAAACTTGGGAAAGTTGGTGGTCGAAATATTACTTCCATGTTCCAGCGATACCATGTGTTTCGATATAGGATAGAGTGATCCGCTCTTATTCTTCGGCTGAGTTTCACAGGACCCGGTTTGTTTTAGAGAATGGGAGGTTCTAGCATTGAATGCTGGTGGAAAAATACTTCCGCAATGGAGCATACCATTCGGCGTAACTTACATTCAATGTTGAATAGCGAATTGTACAGAGCTCCAAGTACGATAGCCTCGCTATCATCTATTAAAAATTAAGACTTCTTACGAAACCTCAGAAGATTTCGATTATGTTGCAAAAATCGGAATCCATTAGGGTTTTTTGTGACACCTTTTTTTCTTTCAGTGCGCTGTAAAGAATATCAAGTTGCTTAGATAAAGAGTTATACATACGTGGAACTGCACGACTAGTAACCCAGTACTTCGTGCTAAAAGATACTGAAAAAAAAGCAGCAAAACTAGCACTCATATCACACAACTTCCCGATTTGGATGAAGATTTTGGCACCTCTTCTGCGGAAATCTGTTTCTGAAATGCTTTGATTATTTGATTTGTTTGCGACTTTAACTGTGAAGAAGCCATCCAACCAAGTTGAAGTTGTGAAAGAGCTTCCGCAAACCTGCACAAAAAAGTAAATCATTCATCATATACCTAACAGATGTATATTTGAATTCAAGAAGAAATAAGATAGGAAACAAAGAAATGTTTAGCCGGACTCACGCAGCCCGAAAATCTCAAAAACTTCATTCTAACCGACCGTTAGGCCATTAGGTTAACTTTCATTCTGAATCGGCCACAAAATTTTATAGAAATTTCAAAGGATTGTTAGTGGCTTGTAATGCGTACAGGTATTAGAATGTATTGGAACTAGGTATGCGCCAGTGCCAGTTAAGAATTGGGGACTGGGTACCTGTCCGA
This sequence comes from Rotaria macrura, assembly GCA_900239685.1. Taxonomy (NCBI): domain Eukaryota; kingdom Metazoa; phylum Rotifera; class Eurotatoria; order Philodinida; family Philodinidae; genus Rotaria; species Rotaria macrura. The sequence goes on from OENT01002764.1 coordinate 12,391, forward strand.
CTGAGTATCTACATCACACAATTCATAATCAAATAAATAGGGTACTCTGTGTAAGTAATGATAAGGTATATAGAGTTAGGAGTGCATGATGTATGCAGGAATACAAGGGGAAACAACTGATTTCTTTGATTTTAAATCAATTTTGAATCAAAAAAATCAAGAAATTACAAAACTCAATGAGTCGATTGAAAGGATAAAATTTGGTATCCTTGTTGTTTGAAGCATCAATCTAGAGAGAGACAGTATAAACCTGTTTTTCTTGATTTCTGTTATTTTTCTGATTTTCCCGATTTTTTTGATTTCTCTGATTTCTAAGATATTAATCAATTGATTTAAATCAAAAAAATCTAAAATAAAAGCGAAAAATAAAAAAAATCACAGAAATCAGGAATCAGTTGTTTCTCCCTTGCAGCAATATCTAAATCACAGATGCCAGTCTGATAAGATGTCTATTTAAATGATCTGCGTTTCAATTAGGGGTGTAACCACTCTTGAATGAATTTGTGATCTGTCACCTGATCTCTGAGGTTTGGACTTCTATTTGGATTTGGTTTCTGGATTAATACTATGGTTCGAACTGAGTTCTTAAATGTGTATTTCGTCTATACTTAGATGACAGGATTATTTTATTTGTTTTGTTCGGCTTAGATTTGGGGTTATAAATTGTGGATATATGTGGGATTTGAACTTGGACTTGAATTTGGGTTTGGGTATTAGATTTGGATTTAGAATTGAAATTTTTTTCAACAGAACACTAGTCAAACTTTGTGTTCGTGTGACACTGAAACCAAATCTCAGTCCCAAATCCTAAGCTTAATGATGCAGACCAAATCCAAAATCCAAATCCAAAAACCCAAATCTCACCCAAATCTAAACCATTTCATTTGTATTTAAAACACTTGAGATTCTTTTCTCCCTTCTGAGACTTTATCAAGAAAATTCTCGTCAGATTTGGTTAATATAAGACCAAAGCAAAACTATTTGCACAAAATCCCAAGGCCTCAGATTTGTTGCACTCCTAGATTTAATCAAAAGTTAGTAGCTTCATTATTCTAATACATTATACTATCTTATCTTAACATTGGGCTCAGTTATGTAAGTACCCAGTCCGACTGGGCCAGTGAGTAGGACTGGATACCCAGTTCGCTGACACTGTTGCATACCTAATTGAAACATGCTTGTTAGTGAAATGAAAATTAACCCCCCGAAACCAGCCATTTCAGAAAGTCATTCGCTGCCGAGTAAGCAGCTGTGAATAAGAAACGAAAGGTTAGTTATAAGTATTAGTGTAAATAACAGCAAATGCTAGCGAATAACAGTTCATTTCACTAGAAGATCAATGACATGTTTAAAATAGTATCTGCCTCAAAAAAAATAATAAAGGAAGTTTCCAGAACCTTCCTATCCTGCTCGAACTTCTGGAAGTGTTTATTTGTGTCAGAATGGTGGATGGTGTCAATGGTCCATCTATAGAGAAATATCGATCTATTGGCTACATAGACGGACATTTCTAGATAAAGGTTGCCATGAGTAAATTTCTGTACTTCCAGTTCACAGGTTCCACTGGGTGGTCTCCCAGTAACATCAAAATATGTTGAGCTTGATCATGATAAGACGGTTCTTACTTGGTGAAAGCGTGGATGTGACACTGCAGCCATATTAGGAAAAGGTATAATCATATTTGAGCAAGGACATGCCAAACTTTCAGGATACATTTTCTGTAATATCTCAAAAGTAACGAGCGATGGCACCGGTACTGTGACAGTAACCTTCTGGACTGTGAGCGACGAATATGACACAAGTATCGTAATACACACCGCCAACAATGCTAAATACATACGTGTTGCTCGAATACCAAGTAATTCATTGTCCAGCTTATTCTGAAATATAGGCAGGTTAGTAAATACTGATTTCCTCCCTTTTTACTTCGATCCATTTTCAAGTATTTATATGATTCTCGCAAACTTCGACAGGATGAACAATATGCAGACTAATATGATAACTTTGATGAAAAGATATATGCATCACTCATCAAACTAGGGTTCTAGAATTGGAGTCCCTACGATCCGCGCGGGTATTTGAATTTCTATGTTTTTGGTAAAATTTTTAGGTCACTTTTAGGGCTTCGTTCCCTGAATAAATATAGTAAATTCAAAGTTCTATAAGTGATGGAGTAGAGTATTGACCCTATTTGGGATGATGTTTGAAATTATTGCACAAACGATGACTCAGTAATTTACGAAACATCATCTTCATTTATACATAGTGATCTTTTAAAAAATATATTAGCACAAATTCTTTCAAATAGTCATTCTAGTTTGCAGCATACCTGTCATGAGTTAGATTGAAATCTAGTTAAATTTTAAATTTAACGATGACCGATTGAAATTCTCAAGTCAATTAGTTGACTTCAAAATTTTGATCTCAACTAGGAAAAATTAAAAGTTTCAATCTGTCCTTGTTCGATTTAAAACTGAACTAGATGCCAATCTATCCTACGACATATATGTTGAAATCGAAAAATAATATGGCTTGATGCCTTTTTCCAGATTGTTTTCTAGCTCTCAATACGAATGCTCTGTCCAATTGAAAGCAACAACAAATTCTGAAGAAAAAGTAGTTGTGGATAGGAAACAGAATCTGAGAATGGACTTAAATAAGTAGTTGGTGGGCATGTAGATATCAATATTCTTCATTCAAATATCATTTTCGGTGAACAATGTACCTTCACTATCACTATCAAGTTCCCATTCACCTGTTCTTAGAGCTAAGAACTTCATGAAACTTGCTCTGCGCGCAGCATCGAAGACAGTAAATAGGAAATTTCCAACGTTTCCTCTTCATCCAGAGAGATCAGAATGTATTTTTTAATGACCTACTACTAAGCTTAGATTGATCACATTTGATTAGAAAATATGAATTGCTTTCTTCCTAAAGTTGTGGGCTGAATAAGTGAAGGCTTATGAAACAACTCATTCTGTATTATACTGGAGAAAATCATTTCAATTCGATTAGCAACAACAGCAAGATGATGTTGTACATCCTCGTTAAGCAACAATCAAGAAAATATGCTTTTTAATTGAATCCAATGAAAATCACTTCCAAATAAGATTGCCAATCTATTTAATGAAACACGATCTGAAAAGAGTGTTGAATTATTCCGAGTCATACATTTTCGAAATCACCTCCTGTCCTGCCCTCTCTGACGGTTTAAAGCATGGATCAATCTCCCAACAGACCTATACAGGTTCTGATATTAATTGAATAATTAATTAATATCGACAAATTAATCACAACAGTCATGAACGACAAGGAGCGGTGCCTTCAGAGATAGTTACGTATATTTTTATTCATTAATTGATCATTTCAGGCTGTAACATAGAAACGCTAAGAATCAGCACCACCTGCGAGACACAAGGTATTATCCGAAGTCATTTAGAACTAACATCTGTTGAAAATATTGAATTACACCTTCTTGAAGTTCTGTGCTCTAAAGTAATGAATCATGCTGTAATATAAATTTTTAACATACATTTAAATACGCAGGTTCTAAGGGGATTAGAAACAGAAGGTAAATCATGCTTTGTATACTATCATTTCACAAATATGACGATAACAGTTTTTATTTTATCATCCAATAGAATTCGTCTTATCATTCAAGCTATTGTGAACTTCTAATTTTCATCTATACCTTTTTCTGTATTTTACATTCTACGTGTTGAAATTTCTATACATTCCGCTTCTACATTTGCTATTTGAATATCTTCGTGATTTTTCTACAGTATCTTACTATTTCAAACTTCCTTTTTTTTCTTTTCATCGAATCCGTTTTTGAAATATCGAAAATTTTGCAATATTCTTAAGATCTTTGCACTCATTTAGTTCAATCTCTAGGAAATGTTGGTAGCACCTTTGAGCTTACTGTATACATCCTTGTAACTCTTAAAGAAATGAAAAGCCTTTGGAAAGATAATTCCAGCTTAGGTTAGAAAATAAATCACTTATCTAAAGTTGGAAACGGATCAAACAACCATAGTATTGAGATATGCCTGGAAATCATTCAGAATTCAGCATCTTTTGGACAAATGAACTACAACAGTACCATCTTAAACTCTTCACAGGTTACTAGAGCTCCATCGTAATCCAAACCTAAGTGGATTTCTAGCAAAGTTATACCTAAAAACAAAAGAACTTATGAGTGTCACCAATCATTGATAAAATTAAAATCAAACCATCTATGAAAGTAAGAAGAATTTCTTAATTTCCGAGGCAAAATAGAACGCTTTTACTGGTAATTCTCTGTAATAACATACTAATAACAGAATATGTTTTCCTGAGTTAGACGTTGTAAATTAATTTTTGCAGATCTCTTCAAGAATCTGGGTATCGAAATATTAACCATCCTGAAATGGTCTGTTGATACAAGTGAAATGCTGAAAACTTTTGGAATTCAATACCGCTGTACGGAGTAACAGATTTGTGGAAAATTTTCTCACAAAATGATCAGAGACAAGCTCAGCGGACTGCAACCAGCAAACATATCTTCTAAGAAGACAGCATTCACTAAGCTGAGTTATCCCAAAACTATCCACACGTGGTCTTGAAGTGTGGAAGTTCCCTTGTATTGGCAAACGGTATTTCCACGCTTCCAATTACCAAGTATATTCATCAATCTTATTTTGTCATAGGTTGTCATTGGATATCAAAATCCTTTCTACTTTTTTCATTTTCGAAACTCTTGCAACCTAAAAGATATTTCTGTACAAACTGAATTGTTAACGAAGACAACCAGTCCAAAGAAAAAGGTCAATCGTAGTTCAACGTCAACCGGAAAAGGTAAATGCATTGATTTTAGTCAAAAACACGTGAGGAAATAATCATTAGTAATTTAAGGTACACGTAAATAATGAAAATTATTTGAAATGCCTCAATATTATCAGAATATGACAATTTTTCTCAGAAAGCTTTTCAAAAAGAAAAGCGAGTAAATATTAAGGTAAATTGTTCATACGCTTGTTGGGAGATATTTCTGCTGATTAAACTATAAACTGTATTGTAATACACATTTTAAATGAAGTTCTATGAATTTGCTTTCGAATTTAGTTTGTTTCTACTGGAGTATTCTCATACAATATGTGACCAGTAACTATCTATCAATAGATCATATGAATGCATTATTTTTTCTTCATGATCGCTATTCCCTTTGATGGAGAACATACATTCCTCGTTTATTGTTGAGTTTATTGTTGAGTTTATTTTTCACTCTGATCTGACTCGAAGAATCTCTTTAGACTCCAGTGAACGTTCCTTTTCTATAGTTATGATTTCTTGATAACCTTTCTGGTATCCTTAACACTAAGCAAGATGCACTAATATTGTCATATAAATTGTTGATATAACGGTGCTAAAACTGAGCTTGAAACATGAAGCTATTTCTACGATTAATTCGTAATAGATATGAACGTACCTGAAACAGATTTATTGTAAACAATTTTATTTTTATTTGATTGGTAGTTTCAGTGACTTGGGTATACCAAACTAAGAGTGAAATATGCATGAAAGAGAGAAAAGATCTAGAAAGAC
>OENT01002765.1:0-17972 GCA_900239685.1 Rotaria macrura
ATTTTCATCGTAAACGGCAGTAATTACAACGTATCCTTGTCGTCTACGACCCTAAACGACGCCGTAACGGTGTCCGTTTTACTTGACCTGGGATATTTAGTCGTGAAGTCGTTAGATTTTTAACGAATTTTCACGTCATATGGTTTCGTTAAATCGGAAAAAATTTTCACATGGGTGGCTGATTGTTTATCCTATGCAAGTGTTTTCTTAGCATACCGGTTGATATGTGGAACGAGATTCTACTAGATATCTAATTTTCGCACTGAACATGCTATTTGCACGTAGAAGCAAAGTTTTATGACTCTAATCAAGTTGCTTTGCTGTATTGAAGCACCTATCCAGGAGGCTGCTTCAGCCATCCTGGCACACATCTTGAAAGAAAAATGCCTGGAGGGGAGTACAATGGTAAGATGATTATTCACAGGGCGAAACATTTTCTCTGCTGGCGAGCATCCCCTCAAAACATTTCCGACCACGACCCTGACTGTGATATGTCTTCAAATTTCCACTTTTCTATGTTGAATGTGAAACCCCATACCCAATTGCATCGATCAGTTTCTTGCTTCATTGATTTTTATTGGATTTAGTTATCATGATTTGATAATGAGATATTTTGAGAACGGCGATAAGTGGGGTGATTAGAACTCCATGGAGTTTTCCTTACTTCCATTCCGGTTTACATTACATTGCCTTTTTGGTTTAGAGTTGTCTTAGTACGGACCGATGAAAAGTCTACTACTTGGAATTGAGCCTTCCTATTCAGAGTGACTGATGTACAGACGATTGTCATAAGTGTGAGGCGTGGGTACAGCTTACTGGCAGAAAATCCCGTACATATTGTTTAGATTTTAAAGCGTGTTGACACAGGTGGAGAGCATGTAGTAGTTCTCTATTGTTCGAGCATAAATCCACTAGGATTGAACGAATGAGTTTCTACAAACTGTGTTTTTCGATGTTGAGGGTGTGGTTGTGTGCTTATAAAATGATCCGTGATCCGAAGATAAATCAGATCCTCATAAATTTAGCACAACGTGCTCCAGTCTTGCTTTTGGGGCGTGGATGCGCTCGGGTGTGGGTATGGGTAGGTTAGGACATGGATCTTTACAGTGTTAGAAAAAAAGAAACATTCAAATACTCCAAGTACTCTCAACAAAATACGTTTCCCAGAAAACCAACGAAAAAAAGTTTCCAATACTTCGGGAATCCATTTCTTACCCATTGGAACTCTTTCAAAGATTTTCCATAGTTACAAACTCGGAAACCGGAAATGGTTTCCAAGCCTCGGTTAAGCTTTCAAGCGTTTTCGAACTTCGGGACACATTTTCAGTTTCAGAGTTTGCGACTGTCAGATACCGTTAAAAGGTTTCTGATAGTAGAAAAATCGTTTTCTGACGCATCAGAAACTGCTTTTCGTTGGTTTTCTGGGAAACAGATTTTGTTTTAGAGAGTCACTTCTTACAAACACACTAAATCTCTATCCACATCCGACCCATTCTTATGCATTAATAGTCATTCAAGAGTAGATACAGACAATAATCTGGCCTCTACACTATTAACACTCATCATGTTCAGCGTCCTCTATCGTTTTCTACTCACCTGAGTCAACAATTCGTACCAGGTATCATCACTTTGGCTGCCGGACGTAACTGGAAGATTGCGACGATAATTTCTGCTCGTATCAAGAGCTGAATCATTCAATTAAAGTTCGAGTTCAAAGCATGATGTCGAGCAAATTTTTGGATGGTTTTCTTCTCTATTTCGATAGCGAATAGGTTTTTTTTGTATATTTCCAGAACATGTGTGGAAAGAAGGATTGTATGATTTTGTTTTTTTTGTAAATAATCAAAATATAAAATCATTTTTTCATGTGCATAGATTTTATTGTAACTAAAGTACAAATCATGATTCAATCATGAATATATATGGTACACCAAGAGGTGTATTTAGGGTTCATCCCTTTTCGTATTTAGTTTGTTTGTTCTCTTTGAACACTCTCTATCTATGAGGAGAAAAAGATGGTTGGGGTGGAGGAGGCCGTTGTTGAATTATTCATTACATATTGCCACAGTCACACATTGACACGCTAAAAAGAACACTCATCCTTTATACGGTGATGTCTCAGGCCAGAAAATACGTAATAATGACTGTATGACTGGTAAAATAATAGCTTGCATAGCAGCGGATTATCTATTAAGATCTGCAATGTGGATCTATCGATCGCTCTAGCGTGAAGAATACTCATATCTCACGCATACCCTCGTTGAAAATCTTTGATGTCAGTTAAAAGTTCTCATCAGCAGTAACAGCTGTTTATGACAAACGAGCGTTCTCATTTTAATATTGGTGTTTTGCCTTTGACATCTATTCTAAAACTGCATCAAATTCATGTGCCTTTCGTTCTAATGTCGTATTAATTTTTTTTAAAAAACTTTTTTTGTCTGCAGAGAAACTGACGCTTATCAGATTCTACTTTTACTGAAAAATATCAAATATACTATCAAAACATTTGATGATTATAAAATAAGTACGATCGAGTAATACCAGACATGAATCAATAACACATTGATATCAAGTATTTACATCATGAAAATATCGTCATCTTATTTTATGCATAAAAAGGAGTTGAACAAATGGTTTATGGGGAATCATTCTAATAATGTTATATAATTGCTGATATCGATTCCTTGGTTATAATTATTATAAAATATACGCAAAAGATGCATATGATCTTACATTACTATGAAAAATAAAACATGACAAAATAATCAAAAACTAAGGATGGAGGTGATCAATTACGATCGTATGACGACAAGAAACATTTCTGGTCATAGCTATTTAGTATCATGTGTTTCTTTCTCACTGTAATATAAAATATTTAGTCATAAATCATACATTTATTTATAAAAAGAAATGTTACAATCCATAAACAAAGACACAGTAGATAGCACTAAACATTTTTGAATGATTCGCTATCTTTTGATGTCGTTAAGAAAATTCAATGAAACCTTATTATTTATCGTTCTTTTTGATCCACCATAAAATTTTATTGTTAACTGGCATATCAAATATTTCTCTCAGTTCAAGATTATGATCTTTGGCAATTATGATAAGTTCATCAATGCCTTTGAGACCCCATCGTGGATCTTGTAATTGAAGATTAATATGAAAACGACGATTACTTTCTGGTGTTATTCGTCCATTATCAACTGATGCATAAGGTCCATATGTAATTAGACTACCATCAGTTTTTAAAACTTGTGCAGCTAATCGAAATAATCCTCGTGTACATTCAATAGGTGTAACATGAATGAGATTAGAACAATAAACAAAGTCAAAAGATTGATTAGGTATTGAACTCGTTGAAAGTACATCAACAAGTATAGGTGATGCTACATTTTTTGTAAATGCATTGATTTCATACTCATTAATATAAGCTTGAATACTTTTCAAATATTTTGTATCGTAATCCGATGGTTGAAAAGTAGCAAGAGGAAAATATGCAGCAAAATGAACAATATGTTGACCAGTACCTGAGCCGATTTCAAGAATCGAAACTGGTATCGAAGATGGTATTATGTTATCGACTAGTATATCTAAAATTGGCTGTTTATTGCATTCAGCAGCTTCAAAAACTAGTTTATCTGGAAATGGCTGTTGAACTTGTGGAATATCATCGTCAGTAGCCATTCCTTAAATATAAAGAAATTTGACGAACATTTTTCTTAGAATTATTATATGTTTGCAGCATCTACTATTTTCAAAATCCTAGTCAGTCAAGTTTCACTTTTATTTTCTACTAAAACCTATACATACAAGTCGTTAATAAATAAGTAGACTTAGAAAAGTAACAGTTTATGCAATGTAAATGTAATAAATACGAGTCAATGGAAGAAAAAGCCTTAAAAAAATAAGTGTCAACTATATATGAAAGTGTAAACAGAGTTTTTTTATATTTTATTCTGATTGTGCTTCTGTTGTGAGCATACAGAAAAGAAAGAAATTCATTTTTAATATTCAATTCAAAAAGTAAAACAATGATTCTTATTGGTTGACGAATGAAAATTCACTTTGAGATAGATGAGGCTATCGGTTTGATCCCATAACCAGACAAAAACAAAAATAATTTTCTTCAATTTCTAACTTCCGTTCGCTCATCGATTCATTTCAAAATTCAATCATATATTACAATTTCAAGAATAGAAGTGTTCCTATTGAATTCGTAAAGAGAAGTTGCAAGTCATTCCTGAATATTGTTTTCCTATAAAGAGTTACAGCACAGTTCTAATGATGTGATTTCTAAGAGTAAGAGAATTCTGGAAATCTACACCATACCATAGAAATATATAATAATCAAGTGTTTCGTTGAAATTTTAACACAGCTATCAACCATAAGAGCAGATCGAATTTCAGTTCGCCACCCATTTCATTCTAATAAATCGACCATGGAACAAAATTCTATTGAACTCATCTCATTTTTATGAAATGCTAGATATTGAATAAAACTTGTGAGCTAAATCATTCGAGAACTGAAATATTATTTTCAATTCTTGCTAATGATTATCTCTGTAGGTGAAGAGCAGAATAAAATTACCGATTTAACATTTAAAAAGAAATTTCAACATGCTCTAACGTCGTTATTGAACATGGTGAAGTTCTTTTATAAGAAAAAGTTCATGTTTCAAACGAAAATAGCGTGCTTCTTCGAAAAGAAACACATGTTGAATTAGCTTTCTTTCTATTTGTAAATTTCTTCTCTTGGTTAACTTGTTCAAATAGAATCTATTGTATTGTGAATTGACTGATTTATCTGCTGTCAATATCTCGTGAGCTTCAAAACGATAAGACCTGTCACTGAACAAATGAACACCTTTTGAATTGAAATTCTCATGATTTATTATATGATTTCCGTCAGATTAAGAACAACTAGAACTCGTTTTATAATCAAAATGTTGATTCCAATTTTATGAATACTGAATTCCAGAGTAAATGTCGAACATGTTAAATAGGCAGTTTATGAATTCTCTAATGAACTGCATTAATTAAATGGTGTATTAAATGAGAGTAGAATAAAAAAACAAGAAGGATTGACACTTGAACAAAAATATTAAAACGAACAAGATCGCAATAAACTTGATAATGAAACAAAATACGTATGTATATTGTCAATGCTGATGATAATCATCGGTAAATATTGACATTAGTTTTTTTTCCCTATTACATGTTGCAATCGACGATCCAGACATACGTTTCTTAATGAACTGCATAATAATGCCTATGTCAGATAGAGAGCAATCTCAATATAGGTTCAAGATATAAATGGATTATTGCATTCAATTTATACTAAGTTTCTTTTTAAAAGAATTTCAGAAATATGTATTGAAAAAATTTTCCTATTGACAAGATATCAATCGTCGTAAATTTAGATTTTGTTATTCGAAGAATCCACGAAGTTAGTACAGGTCTTATTGAAAAAAAAACTGACAAAAATACGAAACTTGGAATTCGTACAGCGAACTCAATCTTGAATACACACAATTCGCAGTAGAATTTTCTTTTCGTGATAGAAAGTCAATTCTTCTTTTTCAGAGACGACATGCTGGAAATGAAAGCGTCTGTAGAATAAAAAAGACCGCTCTACTGTTCTCCTTGAAGTCTTTATTTAGATTTTTATTCATATTATCATTAGAACCGATGATTTATAATATATTTTAATACTTGAGTGAATAAACTTTAAAAACAGACGATTCAATCATTGATAAACAATCCCATTGGCTTTGCTAAAGTGAAGACTAGGGAAATTTAATATTTCAAAACATGCAATTTATATTTAGATTGAATAGATTTCCGTTGTTTTGATATAAAAGAGTCTCTGCTAACATCATTTAATCGTAACAGATAGACGATAGGATTTCTTTTCTTCTTCTTTTTACTCTTATTTTAACGTCACTATTTCACTTCCGTTGTACTGTCAAATCAATCTTGGTTAGCTGTGATCGTCTTCATATGTGGTAGAATCTAAGCTCTATAGCGTGTGCATGTTTGTGTATGTGTGCTCATTCATCTTATATTATTCCATTTAAGAATAGAAAACATGATCTTCTTTTCATGCCTTCATCGTCATATTTTTTTTTGGGAGACGAGAAAAGAAATTGTCGACTTGGTCGGAAAGAAGAAACACACCGTTTTTTTTGGGGGGGAGGGGAAGAGAGAGAGAAGGAAAAGTTATATGAGTAATGGTGCAAAATGTCTTGTCGTTCGTCTTCATTATCAATTTCTTTGTTAGACGAGCGGAATAAGCATACTCACTACTACATTCTCTTTCTGTTTTTAATACTTTACCGACATTACATATAAAGACGTTTACCGACTTTCACCTTCGTTGGTTATAGTGTTGAGATGTCTTTTAGTCAAAAAGAAAGAGCAAAAATTTTTTTTTGGAAGAGAGAACAATACAGGAAGATAGCCTTCCGTCCGTTGTGTACTACTTTTCTCTCTTATGTGCAGTTCAAAGTTTTTTCATTGAAATTGATTCATGCATCGCCCCTATTAGTGAGACAAGTCGACGAGCATGTCAAACTGAACATGCGGTAGAGCGTCAACAGATTAATAGTGAGAAAAAAATTGAGAGAAAGAAAAGAAAAAAAAATAACGAGAACATATCAGGTCTATTCATTCATCACTACGTATTTTCATAAATAATGAAAGAGCAACTGAAAAGGGAAAATATGATGAGGACAAGAAAAAGAAAAGACGAGAAAATGAACTGAACATGAGATTTTTCTTCTTTTCTTCATCATTTCATCTTAAGGATTTGTCATTGTAACTTATGTCGAATAGGTGATCATCTAGTTTTTAGATATGCTTGCTCATTCACCAAGAGATCGTTCTCGATCGCCTCACAGTACTGATGGGAGCTCATCAGTCAAGCAAGTGGAAGATTCAAATAAAAATGATTCAACAAGTCAAAATGAATCGAGTGATAATAGTAAAATTAAAAAGGAAAATGATTCTCAACAACGTATAAAAAACCTAAAAGTAAGTTAGACAAGAAAATTCTTTTAACTACATAGCTACATCTTAAAAAATGATTCTTTTCTTTCAGTCATTCATTCAAACATTACTCAATGATTCATCAACAATCGGTTCAACGTATGAAGAACAAATGAAAGTATTCGAAGCGGCTTGTATGGAAGAATATCGTGATTTATCTAATGATCGTATTCGACGAATGATTCGTAGTGCATTAAAATTACGTAAAACTCCGCCATCATCAACACAATCGCATACATCTAATATATTTTTACCTAAGGTTGAACATTTCCTTGGTATTGAAATGAATGACGAGATTTTTTATTTTATCTTTGTTCAGGATCATAGTAAAAATTTATCTTCAACTAATGAACGTTTTAATTCGAATGAAAATAACATAAAGAAAAGTCGATCAAATTCCGTTTCAAATAATCCAACGACAAAGCCAGTAGATTAAAAACAAACATAATGTTCATAGTCATGGTTTACTTTCTTTTTATTTTTGTCTATAGTCCGATTTAGTTTCATCGCCAACATCAACATTATCAGCACTCGATGCAGATTTTCTTCGTCATGCATTTTCTCAACAATATCGACCATCACTTGATCTATCTGCTTATTTTTCAGCAGCTTCTACTACAAATGGTGCTAGTTCACCATCATCTCTCTTTCGTCCAAACTTTTCTCCATCATCATTTCTTCAATCGTTAACAAATACAACATCATTGGCACCACCATTACCACCACCACCTCCACCAACATTCGTTTCATCTCATACACATACGAATGGTGCCTTGTTTCTATTCTGCTTTGTTCTTCTCATTCATGTTTATGTTTGCTTTCGTCATTCTATAGGAACAAATGATTCATCATCTGTTAAATCATCCAAACAAACGAAACTATCTAATACAGAAACAAATTCTATTAAAGTTCTCGTGAATGCCTATCGTGAAGCAGCGTCATATTTATCTCGATCAGCTGATGAACTCGAACAATTAATATGATTATAATCTCATAAATATAAAAATCATGTATATATTTGTATGTCTGTTTGATTTCGTTCGAATATTTGAATATTACTCATACAAACAACATAGTTTGTAAATGTTTGGCTGTACATGCAAGAAATTTGAAGTATGTAGACTGTTAAATTTGACATCACACTTTAAAAAGTACAATCACGAAATACACAAGATCACTTCATGTCATGAAACAGAGCATGTTCTTTCTTTGTTTCATATGTTAATCTTCTAGAATTTAACAATAAAATAAAGCTATGCAATTCTAAAGTATAATTAGACGAAAGGAAGGACTTTTATGATGTTAATGGTTTCGTAATCAAAATCTTAACTATACGCACGTATCGATAATTATATATTTCTTAGAGTTTTCTTTTGGAAAATCAGTGAGTCAAAATAGTGCTTGATGAATATCTAATCGACGATGTCAATCATATGAAATGATCGGTTTATATAAGAGTATATCAACATGCATGAAAAGAAAACGATAAGATTTTATTCTTGATCCGAGAGTTAATTTATGTGCTACTATTTTACTTGGAGAACTTCTATGTTAAAAACATTTAATTTAAAATTATTTGTGAGACTATTTAAACATAATGTTCATATGAGAATCGATGAGATTCATTAAAGAATAAATCTGACATTTTCTTTAGCAAGTTTTTAAAAATATTCTTTGAAAATTTCATCATTTTCGAAAGCTCTTGAACAATATGACTATTAATCAGGAGGTTTGATTTTTGATTATTAGTACTTTTTCGCTACATCATTTTAATCTCGATTCAATCTTATGTATGAGTATTAATCCCATAGTTTGATTGTTTCTGAAATTACCATAGTTTTTGAGATAACCAAAGTTTTTGTGTGCTTTTATTCTACACTATTTCTTATTTGGAAAAAACAATGACCATCTTTATTTATCATTATCTAATACATAAATATTTCAACTGTAGCAACGAATTGATATACCTAGTAGATACTAAATAGAGCATTGAATTTATTTTTGAATGATTCGTTTCGTCGATTAACAAATCACAATTTTCTACATTGTCATTTAAAATACTCTGCAGCAAATATACAAAAAACGATGATCTTGTTTAACTAGTGTGTGAATATTCACAGAAACTGAACGAACGATATGATAAAAACTCTAGTCTTTATTCGTGTGATCGTCATGCCACGATGAATTATTTACAGAATATATCTTCCGAGTATTGCGAATTAAATGCGTTGACTTTTTTTTCTAAAAAAAACCTTTCACGGAAAAACAAAAACTTTTGTAATCGATAGGAATTTCTATTTATTCTCTCATATTCTTTTGTTGTGCAATGATCGATATTTCCACTGAGAATAATGTATATTTTTGAAATCATAAAATCATAACTACCAAAAAGAAATTTGTTAGTAACGTTGAGATCAATGTAAATTCACATTTGTATTCGGAGTTTTGCATAATTTCAAAATTAACGCAGCAAATGTTCAAATTGAACATATACTTATTTTTATTTAGAACGAGACTAAAATCAAACAAATACATTTAGAATAATTTTTTTCAATATGAATTTTGGATCTTCTTGTTTAATTTTTTCTTATCAGGAGTATTGCTATGCGTCTACGAATAAAGAAAAAAATAGAATGCAAGCCTACCATCGTATACAGTAGAACCCTTCGGCTAGAGATCTGAATATTGGATAACGAGTGAGTTTTAGATTCAATGAATTGCTACTATCTCACTAATCAGGAGCGAATTCAAAATTCTTACGATCGTATCCGAATGGACCTAATTTTGTTGGATCATACTTGAGTACAAAATACTTTTTGAATCCGATAAACTCGAATCTTTGCTCGCAACCATACTCTTTCAACCATACCAATAAAGAAATCTATTCGGATTCAGGATAAAAACAACTGAATGACATACAATGTCACAAATAAAAAGATTTTCATAGAATCATACGAAAACATATATTTATTTTTGAATATGTTGTTTAAACTTTCATGACTATGAACATTAGAAAATGTCTAATAAAGTTTTGATGGAAGTAAATCAGGTCCAATTTAAAAATCAAAAGAATTCAGTTCGAGCCGATTAATTTGAACGAAATAAAAAAGCAGCAACCATTAAAATAATCATGTTGATAAGATTGATTGGTGACAGTAATGTGGCAGCACTGCATAGGACCGATTCGCAATCATCAAATTTAACCTCGAACGCATTATTTTCTTCGATGCCTTTGATACCAACATAGAGATATTCTGGATCTGTATCTGGCTTGTCAATCACCAATTCCATTTCATCGTTGGATGCTCGTGTTTTTTCTGAATGCGATTTGAAAAGTGAAACAAATTTTTGATAGTAACTTGGTGTCTCTGGTTCAAAATCAATAAAATCTCGTGGATCTTTTGGATTTCGAGTATTAAAAGAGTGAAAAAATAGGACTGTGCCATTGAACAACTTGACTGTGACCTTTATTTTGTTGCCAATAACTTCGATTTTAATTTTCAAAAATTTGTACTTATCTTTGCCAACAGTACCATTGACAGTTGTATTGGCTGGTAGAGGCACCGGTTCCGAACAAGTTTTCGATGTGAACTGATTTACTTTTTGCTCAAGAGCCGAATAGTCAGCAATTGGAAAGTCATTTTCGGCTACTGGTGGTGTACAAATAGCGTGCAATTCAACGAGGTTGAGGCTCGAACCAACTCCAACACTGACCAAGTGAATACCTTTGTTTTTTAAAACTTCAGCAGCTTTTATAGTGTTCGCTTGATTAGCACTTGCTCCATCAGTTATTACAAATATGACTTGGGGTGCACCTTCTTCAGGCGCTCGAAGACCGTTACTCAAAGAAAAAACTTTATCTACTTCTTGGAGGCCTGCAGCCGTTTGCGTGCCTCCTTCGTCATAACTTGTCGTGTTAACTATTCGAATCTTTTGTTCGACAGTATAATCTCTATTAAGGTACGTCAAAGTTGTGGCAACGTTCGAATACTTCACAATACCGACATGTGTTTTATTGGCACCAACATTAACTTGCTGAAGTAACTGGCCAACGAATCGTTTTTGCGTCAGAAAATTAGCCAGAGTAATGCTACCACTAGCATCCAGAACAAACCCTAAGTCCATTTTAAGCTCTTGTGAACATGTATCCAGACAGCATCGAACATGAGGAGGACTGTCCGGACATTGTAAACCTTGTTCTCCTGTGCACCCGCAGATTTCACCTGATTCTTCAAGACCTTTTATGCAATATGGTGTACAGTGACCTTGATGTGTAGAATTGTACGAACAGTTTTGCCCTTGGCCAGGATATAAATCGCCACCGCATTCGAGCAGTCGCAAAAATTTCGAATAATGTTTGGCTGCAACGGGAAGCTTTTCAATGCCACCAGTTAATTTGAACCTTTTAAAATATTGACAATAGAATATTCATCTTAGACAAATTACTTTTTTTCACATACCATAACATAGAGAATCCAAGGAATGTACCATCAGCGTATTTCGTTAAAGGAGATCCTAAAAACGAGTAGAATTCGTTGCAGGAAGATTTTCACCGAATGCAGAAATATTAGAAGTATTGAAAAATTTCTTTTACGGTTTCATTTTCTTTCCGAAGACATGACTATGGGTGCAGTTTTTAGCGTAGATGTAGATACAAACGTAGCTGTGAGTCTATAGTGTGAAGCATCTCATAGTAACGTATGAAAAATCACACCCACACCGGCATACTCCCCACTTTCATGCATATCAAGTCCTCATTATCATAGTCAGTATTCTTAACCTACCGTTTTGTAAGCTTGGATTTTTCCACATTGTAGAAGCAATTACAATTGAATTGTCTATTATAGCAGCTGATTCTGGTTTTGTTAAAATTTGAATGCGTGGTATTAATAGATTCAATCGTTCATACATAGTTTTTCCCCGAAGACCAAATAGTCCTCGACGGCGATATCGTGATCCATCGCCTGGTTGAGAATTTCCATATTTCCTATCATCACTAGCAAATTCATCATTTGAACCAAGAGCTTCATCATGTGCAAAGTCATCTGTCATGGTAGCTGCAATGGCTAAGAAAGCAGCCTTTGCTTGACAATTAGTACAGATACCGGCATCTAAAATCGCTTTACTAAGAACTTGCCCAATGAAACGTCCACGAGTTGAATTGTATAAAGAAGTGAACTTATTCGCTGGCAAACATTGCCAGCCAGTTGTTGGGGGTGTTTGCGGAACACAACATCTTCTTAGTTCACAGGTACGAATATCTAGTAGAGTTCCATTACAATCCTCAACTTGTGAACAGTTACCGACGATGGTTTCATTGAATCGACCCACGCATCTCTGCCCATCAACACAACAAAAGAGTGTGGCAAGAAAAACGAAAATCAACGACTTCATTTTGCTAAACATGAAATGTTTTGTGTTTGTTTCGTATTTAAATATACCTACAGCAGTCACCTATCTAGTGTAGATGTAAGACAAAGTTATCTTCTCCAAATATTTTTTTTCGTTGTCAAGAGCGTATCAAATGATTGTATATAAATCTAGATTAGGATATAAGAAAATATTTCACATGGGGGTGTAAGAACGAATCCGCCCTCACTTATCATACAACGATTCAACATCATCTTTTTTATGGACTGGAATTCATTTTTGCCCATCCTTATCGTCTTGCTATAAGCTTCATATTTGTAAAGAGCCATGCAAAGGTTTTTTAATGTATTGACACAAATGCATATGTGTACTCTGACTTTTAAAATATTAAACTTTGCCACATCAAGCAACGAACTGAATCAAATATCGATGAAAACACAGATTTGAAATGATGAAACGAGAACTCTGATCGAGAAAATAGAAATAACTTGTCGTGTTAACCACCAGCATCGGAATATAACCTATTTCAATTTGAGATTTACCTATTTCTATAGCCAACATATGAAGAGTGAGAAGAAAAAGAACCAGCATAAAAGCATTATTCTAATAAGAGTAATATTCGAAGACTAAAGCCAAGTATAGGAAGCACAGATTCTGGCAGTTGCTCTGATGATTGATTCATGAAATAGCAGAGCTGAATCTCACAATCTCATACCAATATAAGAGCATCATCCGAAAGAAAAATATTGACTTTTAAAAGATTTCAAAAGCTTTACAGAGCTTCATAATAGTATTTCAGATTAGGCAGGCGTTTGATGAGATAAAAATCACATTAAAATTCTTGACTAGGTAAAAAACTTTTATGCCTAATATTTGACGATAACAAAAGATTTATGTTTTTTTTTGTATTTAAAATCTCCTTTCTGACATATTTATTAGTGCATCAGGGCCAAGGAGGAAAAGGCGAGACTCCACTAATCCAGCGTACTCCCTGTACTCCCAGGCCGTACGATAACTATGCTTTAACAAGTTTTACATATTTCAAGCCCACTACCCACCTGTGTTACGGTATATTAGTGGGAGTACAGCCAGCACGAGTCCATCTCACAATAAAGCTAAAATACTTCATCGTACTCCAGAATTGGAAGTCAATGAAATAAAACGGAGTATTTTAGCTTTATTGTGAGATGGATTTGTGCTGGCTGTACTCCCACTAATATGCCGTAACACAGGTGGGTAGTGGGCTTGAAATATGTAAAACTTGTTGAAGCATAGTTATCGTACGGCCTGGGAGTACGCTGGAGTACTGGAGTCTCGCCTTTTCCCCCTTGATCAGGGCAGAATGTTTCAAAACAGGAGAAACTACATGGAATATTTTAAGGTCTCATTTATATCTTTTTACCATCAATTCATCTATGAAGTACTTTTAAGGGAAAAAATGTTTTTTTTCCGTAGCACTATAATTGTACATCACTCAATGAATCTATCGATATACTGTTTCACCATTGTATTTGTCAAGTTACATTTAAATTATGATTGATTTCATTGGAATGATTTTGTGAACAATCAGGCAATTTGTTTTTTGTAGGAATTCAATTGTTAAAGATTGATCAGAAAGACGACAACGGATGCCAGTGCTAAACAGGTATTTCCCACATTCTCATATGAATGACAATGAGCCTTTTTTGTTGAATAATAATGTTTCAGGGGTTTTTACACGAACTTTGACCCTTAAGGTGTCTTTGACATTCCTTTTGAGTGGGACAGAATTTTATATCCAATCGATTTTTAAGTTTTTTTTCTCCGTCTAACTCTTAGTTATTCTTACTGCAATAGTAGCTATAACTTTTGCTGCTATGATTTACCGCTGGAATCAAATGTCTTTTTCTTGTATTGAGAGACTCTTATCTTTTTATTTCATGTCCTAAGTTAACCTTAGCCAAAATATCTTTTAGATAAAACATTTATCTTTATTTTTGTTGGAGTCAACAGTATAGTGAAACAAACAAGAATCAACAACTCTTGCTACACATAGCAACGGTTCGTAGTCTTATGATTTTTGAAGGACATAGATGTAACTTGCGCTTAACAAACATTGACTTGGTTCGTTTTAGATTAAAAAAAGATTCTATTATTTTGTTTATTCATGTAAATGCAGTTGTTTCTTACAGAAATCAGTGTCATGATTTCTAAGACAGCCTAAAGTTTCATCAGTGCAAAAAATATGAAAAAGATTGTTCTTATTGAAACATTACTGAGTGATTACATTTGTGGGAGTTAGTGTTGCTTGGATGATAAGAGTAAGTGTATTAGAGATAACAGGAAAACTGACATCTACCTGCACTGTGACAAAGTTTTCTCATTTTGTATTCAAAATTTTTCTTCTTTCTCTTAGTTGGTTACAGATTTTCGTTCTCGTTATTATCTTGGAGTGACATGAGAACATTTCATAAGTGAATAAGTTTGAATATTAATTTAGAAAAAATTGAAAATGTTTTGAGTTCGATTATCAAAAGAAAAGATTAGAAAAAGATTCATTCTTACTGTACTTGATCAAAGTTGTCTGAGATACTGCATTATAAAAATTCTTCATCATTTATCCGATGAAACGAAAAATATCCATGCAAACATTTCATCTAATATCTTTTGACGCGCAGTTTATCGATATGTGATTGTATTTCTTATAGAAAAGATTCATTTTGTTATCGTTAAATAATAAATTTATAGCCTAATAAATAACTCTTAAGTTGTACAGACAACAACTTCTATTCTACGTTTCTTACAATGAGTATCTGAATCATCTCGAGTATTTCAAATCCAACAGAATTTTCACATCAATTATGATATGTGTGTCTGTATTGTATCATTACATAATCACGCTAAAACTGTTCGGCAATTACAAAATTTCATTTATAAAGGTATTTGACCAACAAATCTTATCTTTCGTCTTCATTGCAAAATATGTCCTGTTAAGCAACAATAACGAGCTAATATTGTTTTCTAGATATCATATTTATTTAACTTTCTTTCTATAAAAATATTTTATTTCTCTCAAGAGAATAACATGATCAGTATAGATTCATTTTTTTATTTGTCCATTGCAAATTTTAATTTGAAAAAATATGTTCAGATGATTTAGTTTATTCAAATCTCTACTATTTCTTTGGGAGAGCGAATTTTGCAGTATAGTAATAATAATCGAAGACGATAACGCACTTTAATGTTTCAACACAGACAAAAATACATGAACCGGTTATCTCAGCAATTGAATTAATTAACAATCTGTTCACAATCATGTTTAGAATCTAGATCGAGTTTCAACGAAATAAATTATGTTCCTATTTTAATCATCTCATCAAAAAACTGTGCGTCTTCATCTGTAATTTCAATGAAGACAAGTAAAATTAGTTTTTAAGAATTAAGTTACTGAGGGCGCATGTATGAATGTGCTTCTCTTTTCTTAAATCAGGTTTATTACTACAAAAACATATTGATACTCAAACTCGGGGAAAGTACTAGCTCTACATATAGTATATATCGATGGCAAACATTGTTACAACAGTTTAATAGTTCATCTTCTGGTAGCAATGGGCGATGGTAAATTTTAGCCAGCCTCTATTTATTATTTCTGAATACAACTGATACATTACACGAAGTTTCTTCATTTTATTCAACAGAAAAAATATATTGATGCGATCATCGATAGTAACTGTAACAATTTCTCACCGGATGCTCAAAGATGTACGAATAAATGGAATACAATCGGGCTGATTACTACGACGACGTAAGAGGCTCAGCTCAAGTCGACAAATAAATTCACTTCCATTGTAGCTCAGTAATTCAAACAATTGAGAATTCAATCAATTAATCCAATGAATAGAGGCGCGGCGTTTCGTTGAATAAACTCTGCAGTTGTGACTTGAATGAAATGCTCACGCTAGATTAAAATAAAGAGCAAACAAGCCGATCCACGACTGATGTGAAACACAAAAAAATGATTGCTTGATTAAAATTGAAATTCAATTCAAGATACCGGAGATCAGGCAGATTCAAATAAAAAGGGTATTATTTTGTGGCAATGTTAATATTCCTTAGCAAATACGGCTGAGTATAAATAAAGACAAGACTCTCACTATCTCTCCTTATAATTAGATTTTAAGTTTATGTAAATATCCTTCGATCAACATTCTGATGATTGAATTTTAAATTGATACAGATTAAACATTGATGTGATAGTATTCTATTATTCACACATAGAATGTACATGACATTCATTAATATTTCCATAGATGGAATGTAAGAAAAACCGTTGCCTTTGTCGAAGAGCTAGTTGTGAATTTGATATGAAGTCGTAGAAAATTTCTTTGTGAATTCTAGTAGATAATCTATGGATAATCTAAAGTGCTCTATTTCATGAATGGAAAACTTGTGACGAGATGATGAAATTACTATTAGTTTTCTAGGTGTGTATTCATATGTACACGGTTGTCAATTTCTAAAGCAGATAGTTGAGATGATAGGCCATCATGTTCATACGTTCAACATCACACCGACGAGTCAATAATGACAGTAAATGTAAAGTTTCAAATCGCTGAAAAGTTGAACTGAGAGACACAAAGATGTTTGTTTGATATGAAGCGCCTTCGTTGTTCAGCACATAAAATGAAGTAATTCGACGAGAAAATAAGATTGAAATGTGTTTCTCATGCTGATCTGAAGTAAGGAAAATTCGATCGAAAATAAACGAGAATAATTTCGTTAGAATGATAGTTGAGAGCATGAACAGCACGAACGACGAGAAGGCAAGTCAAAAATTCCAATAGGCGAAGTGATAAATTATCAGGCAATGATTTGAACGTGCAATATTTTTCTACTGCTGTGCCCTCACAAAAAACTTAGTAATGAGGAAAGTTAGTATGTATACGAAGAAACATGGGTGTCATTCTTTCTGTCATGTACATCATCCAATCTATAATAAATAATTTACCATAAAAAGAACTCTCAAACACGTAAGTCGCCGGCAGTATAGATTCGAGAAATTTTTCGAGACGCTTTATTCGTTTGTATAATGGTTAACGAATGTAATGAGAATGGTTGGTTATTGCAGAAAGAAAAACCCAAATGTATTTGGAACTGTCGTTATTTTCTGAGATTGTATATATTCAAATCTAAAACGAGTCTAAGATAAAACTCTGTAACATATTGACTGTTTTGTGTTCGTAGAAGCGGAGTAAATCAACTACAACTTCGATACAAAATAGTCTAATTACTAATGAAATGATTCATTATCAAATGTAGAAAATGATAGGAAGACATTGAATGCCGCTTTTCAATCTCAAATTAGATATTTTTCTTTTAGATAAGGAGAAAAGCAAGCAGAAGAGTTTAGAGTCGAATTTCCCAGTGAGTGTATCGATTGTATGTAAAAACGCCGAAAAAAAAACGTCGAAAGAAAAAACGTCGAAAGAAGATCAGAAGGGTGTGGGTGTGACTCCTGTTCTCACTCATACCCACACCCTGCTGGTGATTATATTGTTTGTTCATTTGTATTT